>BQNB010003026.1:69885-109885 GCA_026074375.1 Tanacetum coccineum
ATACGAGCTTATGAAAATTTAGCTAAAAAACGAATACTTTTAACTTCCATTATTATGTAACGGTTTAATTTGTTATGTATGGTGTGTTGGCAGAAGGTGCAAGGAATGAAATAAGTGCGAACTTATTTTGAATATGTGTGTGCATTGTTGTACAAAGCCAAGGACCAGGCAGGGTAGTTAGGTTCATGTGTTTTGTGGTAAAAATGGGAGCTTTGATTTGGTTCATAATTATAACTCCATAATAGTTGATTTGATTCGTGATATTACCGAATATCACGTGTTATCAGTCATTTGCATTTATTGGCAGCCAGAATGTTAGAAATACAGTTTCTAGTGAAGTGACGATCATTATCGATCTCATGAGCCTTTGTAATAGTTAGTCTATAATATGTAATAATTAGTAAGCTAATCGGGCCGGCTTATAGAAAGTCCAAGGAAAGCCCGGCCCGACCCATATCTTGTAAGTATATTAACCCTCTCCACACATGGAGAGGGTGTTGGTTGAATTCATTTTACACATATTTTGAGTGTGTTTTTTTAGTGTTTTCTCCCTTCCACTCTCTCTCTCTCTAACATATTTCTAATTTCTTTCCCTCTATAGAAATACAAGTATTGGTGTGTGTTTGAAATAAATTAGGAACCTACAATTGGTATCATCACCATGGTTCGATCTTGGGTCGTTTAGTGATTTGTGGTTTTTGTTTATGTGCTTATTTTCACGGCTTATTTAGGACTTATATTCTGTTCGGCTTTTTTTTAAATTGCTTATTTTGTCAAAATGTTTCCATTTTTGTTTTACAAAGACCAATAACTAGACACTTTCACAAGATTGGATTCGTGGGCTATTGGGCTGATACGGAACTTTTCAAGTTCTTTTTTATATAGTTCTTTCTTTGTCATACTGTTCGGTGGCTATTAAGCTTATTCAAACAGTTTTTTTATTTTATCAGCTTTTTATAGAGTATGTGGCTCGGCTAGCGTTTGGTTCTGGCTTATTTAATAAAAAGCTCAAACCTTTCTTTCATAAAAACCATAACCAGCCTATTAACTAGCTTATTCTCACAACTTATACGTTACTTATCTTGGCTTGAAACAGCTTATTTTCTCGCTTATTTAGTCACGTCTTATAAACTAGTTCATCTAGGGTACACATTCATGGCTTATCCTTCAAAAGTGCTTATTTCGAATAGCTTATTTTCGAGCTTATTGGTGGGTTTTTGTGTGGCTTATATTGTACATGGTTCGAAACAAGGGCAAAAAGACAAGCAAAACACCTTTCCTAAAATATTGGATCTGTGTTTGTAGCTTTAAGGAAAAGACAAAAAATATAAAAAGTATGAGCGAAACATACCTTTCAGTTTGAGCAAAACATACCATTCAGAGGTTGAACGAAACATGTAATAACAGGTCAAGCAAAACATGTTGTAATGTTAAGCGAAATATGTAATAACAGGAGCTAATTTCAAGCGAAACATGACATTTTCATGAAATAAAACTATGGAAAAAAAAATTAAATCGTGTGAAACATGTATTACAGCTTAATTGTGCGAAACATGTATTATAGGTTAAGTGTGCGAAACATGACAAACTCCTTGAATAGACTTTAACTTGACAACTTGATGTCTTCAAGGAAAATGTTGATTATCAGAGTAGCGGAAGACTTTGTAACTTGAGCTTTCTTGAATACTTGAAACTTTACTTATTTGAGTATGAGCATGTGGCTGTGAATTCGACTCGTCATGGACTAGATACTGCCACCATCAGGAAACCTACAAGTTTAGGTTAGTATTAAGCACAGATATGGACGAAAGTGTCTTTGTCACTTCGTTGAATAGGGTTGCAATAACCACGGTTCCCCGTTAATCAGTATAAATACTGCTTGTGATCAGGGGTAGAATTCAAAAGAATCTCCTTGACAGGGTTTCGCAGCTGCACTAGCCGTTCTTGTTACCGGAGCGTCTCAAAGCAGACAACACGGTAAGAGTGAACCGATAAGTTACTATCTTCCCGATTGAGTCGTCAATTCGTGTTCAGCTTTCCTATGTCCAGGTACCCTTGTGAGGCTGCCCATGGACATAAGATTGAAATTTGATTTAAGAAAATCAGTTGACGTGTTAATGAGTAAAGAGTTTTCTAACACGCCAAACAGTTTTATCTTTTCAAATTCATCCGCCAATTCATATACTGTACTGATATTGATATTCAGTTGTTATAAGTTTGATTCATATAGAATCACACAAGTCACCTGCCACAGTGCTTGTTTGATGTTCGCACTGGTAGGATTTCCATCGTCACTGTGAATACTGTGAGGTATCACTCAGATGTTCTGGCAATATCACAAGGATAATGCGTAGGACTCTTAGTATCTCACATGTGTTCACAGTGTATGAAACAACATGTGTATTTCGGAATTGTGTCCTATGAGATTTATATTGATCTCTTTTGGCTCTAGACTCAATAAGTGCAATTTTGGTTTTAGTAATCGAAGGCTGGAGCTGATTGCCACCTTTTCAATATTAACTAACTCGGAGTGAGAAAGTCGATAGAAATGCGTTTATCTCCATGAGAAATGAAACAAAAGTCTTTTGAGAGACCTTGAGTGGCCAGGGAGGGTTGTGCATTGCATCATTGGGTCCATGATGACTCTCTTCAATACCAGATAACATCTTAGTGTTTCTGATTGCATATGTGTTGACTCGGTTTTTGCCTAAGTGTAAGGAGGGCTTCTTTGTTTTCACCCTTTATCTTTACATTTCTTTTTCATTCTTCAACCCCTTCAATGCTTACCAAAACTTCATCACTAGCACATTGTTGGGTTTGTTCAAGTGTTAGCTCTGTTTTAGTTTGCATTATTCCATTTTCTTACTTTACTCCTTTTTTCATATCTTACCTAAGGACTTCTAATCTAACTATTGGAATGTCCCTGGGTAGATCCCTCCGGTTCTGGCTAGATCATGGGAACAAATACCTATAGTTAACCACCTTATAACTCCGATAAAAGTAAGTACATGGTCGGTCTTTGGGTATTGTTCTCATTGCGTTAAAACCATTTTGGAAAAACTCAATCAGGGTACTTGTGATATAAATATCAAAACATTTGTACCTCGATCGTTTTTACTTTTTTAGAAATGTCCCCCCTGCATATGTACATCGATACTCGAAAACATTTAGCACATACACGGGATGAGCTGCACTTGAGTCAAATATGATCACATATATTACATTTTAGTCTATTTTTCTCCCCCTCAAAAATAGCATACCATATGATGTTTTTGAACACAATGAAATAAAATGGCTATTTGGGATTTGAAAACACATGGGAGAAGATTATTATAGCATGATTTTGTTGGAACATTGTCTTAAGCTCCCCCTCAATTATTGAGGACTCGGTATAGTGTTGAGTACACAATTTTAAAAGATTTTGAATTTATTGAAAAATTCTTGAAAAATTATACTCGAACACTATATATTTATGAAGTTGCACTACATGTATACAAGATTATTTATGAGACATGACCTGAAACTTACAAAACCGAGAGCGATAGATATTGTCACTCTTTCCGAAGCAACAATCTTTGGTCAGTCGCATCTTTCTCCTTATAGAAGCTTTTGTAGTTTCCCCTCGAACCCAGAATCCTTTGATGAGAAAATACAGAGAGTTCTTCAGAATAGAATGATGTAAATTGTAACATCAAAGTCAGCTAAGTCCAGAATGTTGACATTTATTCCCTCTAAGTAGCCGAAATGATAACACTAAAGACAACTAAGTCCCGGATGAACACACTTCTTTCCGCATAATACTGACTATCTAAAGGAATCATCATACCTATGTGAACCTCTTTTATCAAAGTTTACTACTTCTTTTAAAATTAAGCTTAGTGATGAACCGGTAGGGGAAATATTGGTGTAATTAGAAACATGTCTTCCTTTTCTGGTTTCCTAAAACTACGTAATTATTTCCAAACAATTCTAAGCCTTTTAGAACTTATGGTGATGGAAAAATTTGATCGTATGTAGTTTTAATCCTAAGTCACAATCCTTGAGATTATATTTAAACACCTAAAGTTATTAACTTATGAAAACTTAAGCCCTTGGAGCTAAAATAAATTAGCATCCCCTTAAATTATTATTCGTTAAGTTAAAACTTTTTCTTGTATAATTTCCGTGACTTGATTTGAAAGATTGTTTTAAAAGATTATTTATTAGCACTTTTTCTCCCCCTCAAACAATGACTCGTTTTCTATTTAAAGAGTTGTAGTCGTTGTTTGAGTGATAGAAAATATCTTTTGAAACCTTTTTCTTTTTTCTTTTTTTTCTTCAAATTCTAGAGAACACTGATTATGTTTCGGATTCTTCCAAAAGATAAGATTTCTCTTATTTTGACAAATAAATGCACTAACACGTACACTTATTTTAAGCAAGCACGGGTTGTGTATCAAAGTATACACAAGCCTTTGTATGAATATGAAGTAATTCATACCCGAGAAAAATTAATTTCCCGCTGTGAGGAAAAGTTATCTTTTTGTCGACATACTTTCCTTTAAAATGAAAAGCGGGTTACAATCTGGAATAATTGTAAGTCATATGACATGTTTTAAAACATTTTAAACTTCTGCTCGAATTTCATTTACAGCTTCGTATCATTATTGAATGACATTTCTAAGGACGTAAATGTTATTGATTTTCAGAAGACATGTCATGAAAAACATATTTTTGCATTTTTGAAATTTTATAATTTTGTATTTTGTTTTTCTGATTTTATATTTTTGTATTTTGATTTTACAAAATTTCATAAAATAAAAAATATTTTTGTGTTTTTAGATTTAATTATTTACATAGGATACATGAAGAAATACCACCATTATTCTTCCTTCGAGATAGTAGATCTCAACCAGACCGTTTCCCACCGAATGGAATCGAATTGTCATTTGCGTCAAAGTAGCACCAAATGACATGTTCTTGTAGTTGACTTCTTGTCGAAACCGATCGAGAAGGATCGCCAATAACATTCTCCAATGGGTGATTCTTTGTCAACTTAGTGAGAGTATCAAACGATTGGTTAAGATAATGTAAATTTGTTGGAATGACCCCTTGTAAAGTTGTTTCTTCAGAACTCGGGTCTGAAGAAAGATTATGATGAAGGGGTACATTATCAAATTGTGCATTTTGATGTCCATGAATTTGTTCTTCAACACCTTGATGAATGACTTGAGATCAAATTTCCTGAGTTGTTGGTGAAGTACTAGCAGATGGTACATCTTCATCAATGGTAGTTGACGAAGGTGAACCGACTGGATCAACAGCTTTTGGAGTAGCAACAAATTCTGACTCTGGAGAAACAGCGTGTGGTGGAGGATTGAAGTACTCATAAAACAATGGTTGAAACAGGATCTCATAGTCTTTCTTGGATGGTAGAACCTAAGGTGTTGGAGAAATTGAGTTTTGCACGAGTCCTGAACTGATGTATCCAAGAGTCAATTGATGAAGTCTGTGTCCTGAACCGTGTTGTTCAGAAGTCATTGACCATATGACCATTTCAGGACGGGAGCACACTTATATTAAAAAGATCTTATCCGAGTTAAACAGTATTGATCTCATTTTATTCACTATTCTCCCCCTCAAAAATTGCATATGTTGTTGTCATTTTTGATGAACAAGTGAATTAAAATACAAGCTAATGTATGTTGATCCACTTATTGACTGAACGAGAATGAGAACTTATAGAAATTGTTGATAAGACTGCTTGTAAATAAGAAGATTTCTCTTCTTTTAAAGATAAAGCGCGAGCGGGGCCTGAAGTGTTATCAGCAGACGCTATATGTCATTGAAGAGCGAGGCCTGAACTGATGTGAACAGACGTCATTTGACAATGAGGGCCGAGGCTTGAACTGTTGTGTTCAAACGTCATTTCTGTCTTTGATTAGATGTTGAGAATAGCCCAAATCAAAGTACCAAGGTACGATTTGTATGACCTGCATTGGACACTAGAAGAGCATGGAGAAATAGAAACATTGGATCCCTTATTTTTGTTGGGTTCCAAGTGGTTAGTAGTCCTACCTTCTACAATCCTAGGTTCACTACTCAAACACACATGTTTTGTTTCTCTAGGTCTCCATTGAGATGGACTACTTAGTTTTATGTTCTTAATTACAATTGATTTAACAACTTTCCTAGGTGGTACTATTTTAGTGGAAGTAAATCTAGTTAAAGGATACTTATTTCCAACTAGAGTGAAAGTCCTTCCTATGGGTACCCATTTATAACCAACATTTTGAAACATTTTACCAGTAGGTTTCCATTCTTTCTTTTTAATGCTCTTAACAAACTTCGCTCTAGCACGTGCATTCACATCAAACAAATAATTCACCACACACAGATCATGATTTGCATCAAATAAGCATTTTTTGCATGTAGAGCACACAAATTTAGACATACTATTTCCTTTATCCAGACTAGACTTAACATTCTTAGTGTGGGCTTCTACTCTTTAATATTTATGGTTGCTACTTGATGTTTGCAGGATCCTAGTGTTCTTTGTAGTACTTCTAGGGATTGATCTGCTAGCATTGGTAGAACTTTTTACACTTGCAGAAGACACTAAAGGTTTGTTAGTAGTCTGAGTCTTGTGTAGATCTACTCGTTTTTTTGTGTTATTTTCTGATGTTGTACTAGTCTTTGCAAAAGTGACTTTCCTAGCTTTGTTTATTGGTGTGACAGCAACCAACTTCTCACTTCTAGATGGGGAACTGGGACATGTATCACTAACATATACTAACAACTCCTGAATTTGTTTCGTGTACATACAAGCATAAGCTAACGCATTATCCAGAGGATTTGAGGTTCTAGCTTGTTCTACTATATCACAAAGAGTGTCAGCATTTTCTTTAGTGATCCTAATGTAGTCTACATGTGCTTCCTTATTATTCTTAAGCTTTGGAAAGAGTGGTTCCAAATCTAACTTAAGCACTGCTAAGGCTATCACTTTTCACTTACTCACAGATTCACTACAATCAGCCACACTTTTTCCTTTAAACTCTTGAATGTGTTTTTTTCAAGTTGTTGATTGTTGTGTTCTTTGCTTGTAGCTGAGCTTTCAATTCATTTATTTCAAAAAATTCTTGAAATTTAGGAGCATTTAGATTTTTACATGATTTGTCATTTTGAAAACTTTCTTTGTTATGTTGGAGTTTTAATTCAAGAGAAATACACTGTTGTTCAAGTCTGGAACATGTTTTTAAAAGTTTATTCATTTGTGAAAGCTCAACTGCAAGTTTTAAATTTCTCTCATATTCCTCAATATAACTTTTTCCATACTTTGATAATCATTAATGACAGCTAAAGAATTAACAACAGTATGTACCAGATCTTGAGATACAAGTAGCTCCATTAAACGATCATTTTCCATCATCATATCAAGAGCAATATTATCATCAAGAAAAGTAATTTGCACAGGTAACACATTAACAGATTTATCACCAGCATGCATTACAATATTCACAACATCTTGACAAATAATATGCTCTAAAAGACGTTCATTCTCAAGCTTTAACTCTTTCTTTTCAATTTCAAACAACTTCTTGTCTATAGAACACTGATCAACAGCATCTTCTATTTGGTTAAACATTGTTTCACTTTATTAAGTTCATTGAGAAGACCATTTTCAAAATCTTTAACTAATGTTTGTAATTTTTTTTAAAGAAATGACTTCTTCGTTGAAAACCTTTTTGGTGTGTTCAAAACTCCATTCCCCTTCTGTAATAGCATCAGGTGTACTCCGCTTTTTCACCACAGTGTCAAAATTGCCAAGATTGTATTTAGGATTTTTAAGGCTTGTATTAACCAGGCTTACCTTAGGAAGTTCCCTAGGAGCCTCAATTTTGACAGGTGAAGTAGCAGCTTGGTCAGTATTAGGGTGTGAAGTTTGTAACCAAAAAGCTTGTTCAACAGACAATTCTTGTTGTGGAACAAAACGTTTACCAAAATCTTCAGACAATCGATTTAACTCAACATAATTAATTGGAGTAGTGTTAATTTTGTTCTCTTTTGAAATTGGATCGTTTTTGTTGATCCTAATCCTAGATCGACTCCTTAGGTTTTCTAAGGTTAAATTATCTTGGATAAATCCAAAATAACTTGTTGTAGAAACTTTGTATGTATACTAAAGTGTATGCGGAATCTACACCTTAATACCTAGAAGTATTATGAATAAAACAGTAATCTTGAATAAACAAAGATATAACCAAACGCTCCAATATTATAAGATCGATAATACGAGTACTCTTCACTAGTACTAGGGTTTACAACCTTGAAGGTTTTCTGAATCGACTCGACAACTATGAACTTATAAAACTTGATATGTCAACTAATACCCTAAGGCCTCCTTTTATAGACTAAGGAGTCCTAGTCGGCTTACAATACATTCCTAAGATATCATAATATTTTCTAAACATAAACGTAATCTCTTAAACAAATACATATGTATATCTTGTACAAAAATATCTCAATACTTATCTTCACAAGTATTCGTGTTCTCCAAACAATCTTTATCTCTTTAAACCGTCTTTATCCTCTTGACAGTAGTAAGTCTTCTAGCAGTTGTAATCTAGCAGCATTAACTTTTTGTACCAGCAGTACTAATAAACATAAGCAGTAGTAACATTAGTACTAGCAGTACTAATATATACTCACAGTAGTAACATGTACTAGCAGTATTAACATTACTACTAGCAACACTAACTACTTAGCTTATATTTCAGTCTTCAACTCTGAGCAGTCTTAACTTCAACTAACAGCAGTAACTTTACACTAACAGTACTAAATTATACTAACAACAGTAACTAATAGTGGTAACTTTATACTACCAGTACTAACTACTTAGCATAATTTCCATTATGTACTTGAGAAGTAGTAAAACTAAGAATCCTTAAAGTCTTTTAAGTCCCAACAATCCTCCCCTAAACTTGATGTTCATCTTCTGAATCTTCAAGTTTCTTTGTTAAAAGTCTTCATCAGTATTAGGAAGATGCATTCAAACCTTTTATTGCCCCTTTTGCTGCTTTACCATAAGCTTGAGCAGTTGATAGCACATCTCATTAAAATGATCAGTTTGAAGTTTCTTGTTTAGCATATTGGTGATGGTTATTGGTGTGAGGGGATATCTCTTTTCAACTAACATGAAGATGTGCATATTTCCAAACCTTACAAAGTGCACTCCACATGAATCATATAATTTCCAAACATTCACTGTATATCCTTGTAGATTTCTCCATACTTCACTTCTAATGTTTGGTTTAAACATGACTTTTAAATATTCTAACAACACTCTTTCATTTTCATCTTCAGGCCTTGTATCACCATGCTTTGTTTTGACTAACTTCCAAAGAGTCTCCAAATCTTCTTTGTCAATATCTTAAAGCATCCTAATCATTGAAGAATATCTCTTGGAACTTCCATCTGCTCTGATCAATTGAAAATGCATCATTATTCCTTCTTTAAGAAGCTTGTATTCAACAATCATAGGTGGTTTGATAGCAAGTGGTATAGCATCAATTGCTATATCATCATCCTTTTTAATCACCAAATGCTTTTTCAATTCAGCTGTATCATCTACTTGCAACATCTTCAACTGTCATTAGTTTCTTAACATCCTTCTAGTTTTGTCTCTTTGGAATTCTTTTGTTAGCTCATTTACTGCTCTTATCTTACCAAGACACTTCTTTCTCTGCTTTAGCCTTTCACCTCACACCTTCTACCTCCTTTTCATTGCTTTCTAATCCTCTGAACTCATAGCCACAAAGGTATTTTACCTCTTCACTTTTGTCAAACAGCTTTGAATTCATCATAGCTCTTTCCCTTTAACGGTTTATGTTGTTCCCACCCATATGCTTACAGATAGGTCACATTGAACTTCAATTTAGTACCTTGGTATGAGGTCTGTTTCTTTTTTCTTATGAGTGTTTCTTTCTTTTGTTCATAAGCTCTACAAACAGTCTTGATCTTTCTTCAATAGTTATCTCTGCTTGTTCTTTTGTTTGTAGCTTTTGAGCTAACTCAAAATTTGCCTCCATCATAGCTTGTGTATTATCCCATGACTCAATCAAAGCTATGTTGGCTTCTTCTTCCTTTTTCCTTGCAATACTTTCTTCTTCTATAAGTTCAGCCTCCAACTGAGCTTGAAGATTTCTTGCCAAATCTTCATCAAGAGCATCTTGATCTTTTCTTTTCAGAGGAACTTCAGGCTCAATCATGATTCCTTTGCCTTTGTCTTTAATCATTAAAGGTTGTGATTCTTATGGAGTTCTGAATTCACTTGGCTCCTTTACTACAACCCCTCTAGCCTTGGGTCTTGTAGCAGCAGTAGTAACAACTTTAGGTTTAGCTGCTTTGATTTAAATAAATGTCTGAGCCAAAGTTATTTCTTCAATAGTTATAGGAGCAACACTATCTTCAACACTAGTATCTACTTCTCTTTCCTTTGCACTCTGCTCCTATTTCTCACCAACTGGCATATCTACATTAATCTCATCACCGTGAAGATCATTTATATCAAACATTTCTGCATCATCTAACCTCCTTTGGGTATCATCAACTAAAGAAACATCAGCATCCTTATCAATGTCTTTAATCCTTCTCCTTTGTTTGGATGCATCTTCATGATCACCCAAAGTCTCCTTATCTTTAGAGGATTCAACTCTTCTAGATTCACCAACTTTCCTTAATCTTTGTAACCCTGTAGTTCTTGATTTCTTTTTCCTTTCTAACTTTTGGACCCTCTTCTTTAAAGCATCAATTTCCTTTGCTTGAGCATCCTTTGCCTTTTCTAAATCAAGAACCTATTTTTGTAAATTAGGATACAAAAGCATCAATTCAGATAGTTGCATGCTATCTTCACCACTAAAAGGTAGATCATTGGAAGGTGTAGGAACACTGTCATCTTGTTGTGTCTCTTACTGAGTAACTGCAGTATCCTTCCTTTGTTTCCTCTTGGACTATTTCTTTTGAGATCTAGAGGATGATGGTTTAGTAGTAATGGATGTTTGAAGAGAATCAACAGGAATGCCTGAATCTACATCCTCATCTTGAGTAGGTTAAACCATCATTGTTTCAAACAAAGGTGTTATTCTCCCAGAAAAATCATTTCCTTCTCTTTTCATATTGGCAAAGATTTCTTTGTGTGTAAAGGGTTAACATAAATCTTCTTATGATGTGATATATCACCAAGCTGTTGATTAATGAAAACTTGTAGAAATCTTAGATACATCAGAAATTTAACCCTTCCATCTAAGTGTTTCACCATAGCATCAAAAATGTACTTAGACATATTAAATTTTTAGTTTGTAGCTAGGCATATGATTAAAGAAGCCATTGTACTACTGAATTCATTCCATGCAGTGGATTTGGCACTAAGGCATTGGGTAATGGTATGAATTAAGAACTTTCATTGTGCAGAAAAGAAAGCTTTATAAAATGTAAGCTTTTGAGTAGGTTTTTCATACCCTATTCGTGCCAGTTCTTCAAAAATTGTAGCAGTGGGCAAACAATCAGTACCTCCTGCATCTTCCAAGTGAAGATCACTTCTAATGCTTGTCTCTGTAATGATCACCTTCTTCTTATGAATTAGGGCTTGTATCTGACGTTCACCATTGACAGTGTTTGCCTTTGCCGTTGCCTAAAACTATTAAATGCAAGATGTGTAGATGATAGGATTGACAGTCAATGCATAACGAATTTGATTAGCATTTAGAAAATCAATAATCTTATGAAATCCATCACTTTCAGCTGATTTTTCCAAGAATGCGACCATGTTATGAGTATCAGCAAAAGTTAGGGTTGACATTGTGTTGCGTTTTGATGATCAAAGATGAAATTGAGTTAGGGTTTACGGTTAGAGAGTGTTTGAATGATTGAAATCAAATAAAGGATCGAATGAAACCCTGAATCGAAGTATTTATAGAATCACCCTTAGCAGCATTAACTTGAACTGGCAGCACTAAATTAGACCTAGCAGCATTAACTTAAACTGACAACACAATGTTATGCCTAACAGTAGTAAGTAACCCAATAACCTAAGACCAACAGCATTAAGTTTTTTTGTTTCCAGCACTAACTTTAATTTCTTTCCAAAAAGGACTTCTATCATCAATTGATTCTTCTCACAAGCTCTCTTTCTGTTTTTATGCTTACAATATCTCTCAATTATTTTGGCTCACATAATCACTCATTTTTGTTTTTATTCACACATCTCTCTTTCTATTTTTAAGCTCACTTAATCTCTCATTTCTTTTGGCTCACCAAATCACTCTTTCTGTTTTTATGCAACATATTTGACAGTTTTGTACAAAGTTCCATCAATTCCAATAGGTTCATATTGTTCTCCCCACTTCTAAGTGTGTAACCTCTTAATAGAGGTGGATCATTGGACTGTTTAGATGTAGTCTCAAACCTAGTTTGAGCATTCACATCTCCCAATATGGTATCTTGGCACCTGAGACCACTACCTAAACCAATTTCCTATGAACTTGATCCATTAAGTGTTGCCATGGATTGGGTCTTATTTGATATTACCATTGTCCTGCTCTTCTTCTAAGCTAGAAGCAATAGTGGCAGCCCTTTCCATTCTGCTACCCAACTCCTTATGGACAGCCTCATCACCAACCTTTACAAGGGGACCACTAGACTGAGGTATCTTGGTGTCCCGACCTCTTTTGACATGCCTAGATGTTTTTGATTATTTTTAACATACTTTTTGATATTACATATCCTTCTATCCATGCTTTGACTGTATAAATAAGTAGTCTCCCCTCAAACAATGCTTCAAGGGATAAGTATTTGCTCAACAGTTGTAACTTTGGCGTCCAACAGTACTAACTTTTGCCTGGCAGTAGTAATTTTCTGCCTAGCAGTAGTAAGAGATATCTAACAGTATTAACTTTGTCTTCAATAATTATACAACAACATGCCTCTATTCATCACAAGCACACTAGAAAAGACTAGATAGACATGTGAGAATTCATGAGGATCCATATTTATGCATAACCCATGAATAAAAGTTAAAAACTGTGATCCAAGAACATTAACTTCCTCTCAAACATTACTTCAAAGGTGAAGCATTCAACATCAGGTATTCAATATGCTTTACCTGTAAATGTTAGTCCATAGCCAAAAATACAAAATCTAAAGTATTTTCTTCTTGACAGCATTAAGTATGACTAACAGTTTTAACAAGCAGTCTTAAGTATAACTAGCAGTTTTAATTATACTTAGCAGTACTAATTGACAAGACTAACAGTACTAATCCTTTACAAAAACATAAAGAGATATAGACATTTAAGGATTAAGCATTCTAATACTTGAGACCAAGTACTGAAACCTTCCAGCATCAAAACCTTTTGTAAGAAGATCTGCAACATTATAATCAGTATGAATTTTAACCATTTGTATTAACTTTTTAGCATTGCAATCTCTTATAAAATGATGCCTAATCTCTATATGTTTTGTTTTAGAATGTTGAACAGGATTTTCAATAATGCAGATAATACTGTTATTGTCAATATTAATGACAGTATTCATGAAGTTGTACCCATAATCCAGTAATTGGTTTTGATTCCAGAGTACTTGTCCACAGCAACTAGCAGCAGCCACATATTCAGCTTCAGTTGTAGAAGTGGCAACCACAGTTTGCTTCTTACACTGCCATGATATTAACCTGTTTCCTAAAAACTAACAACCTCCAGTTGTAGACTTCCTATCTTGAGTTGCTCCAGCATAGTCACTATCAGTATAAGCAACTAATTCAAATAGAGAATCCCTAGAATACCAAAGGCCTAATGTTGGTTTGCCTTTCAAATATCTAAAAATTCTTTTTACAACTAAGAGATGTAATGTCTTTGGAGAAACTTGAAATCTAGCACATGCACATACTGCAAACATAATATTTGGCCTAGATGTTATGAGATACATCAAAGATCCAATCATAGATCTATAGAGATGTACATCAACATCATCAGCATCTCCATCTTTGACCAAAGGCTTTTCTAAATCAACTAGAGTTGAAGCAGACTTCACATTAGTGTAGTTGAATTTCTTCAAAATCTCAGCTACATATTTATCCTGACTGATAAATATTCCATCTTCCTTCTATTGTACTTGTAATCCTAGAAAGAAAGTAAGTTCTCCCATAGAACTCATCTGAAACTTATCCTTCATGAGCTTCTTAAATCCAGTACATAACTCCTTGTTTGTAGAGCCAAAGATAATGTCATCAACATAAACATGTACAAGCAAAATATCTCCTTTTTGTTTCTTGATAAACAATGTCTGATCTATCGTGCCTCTTTTAAACCCATTGCCCAACAAATAGTTAGCCAAGGTTTCATACCATGCTCTTGGTGCTTGATGCAAACCATAAAGTGCCTTGACCACCTTGTAAACTTTGTCTGGATGGTCAGGATCTTTAAATCCTGGTGGTTGAGTAACATAAGCTTCTTCCTTAATAGTTCCATATAAGAAAGCACTCTTCACATCCATTTGATATACCAGGAAACCCATAAAAGAAGCATAGGCTAAAAAAAATCTTATTGCCTCAATTCTTGCCACATGAGCAAAAACTTCTTCATAGTCAATACCTTCTTCTTGTCTATGACCCTGTGCAACTAACCTTTCTTTATTCCTAATCATAATTCCCCTTTCATCTTTCTTGTTTCTGAAGACCCATTTTGTTCTAATGGCCCTCTTTCCAATAGGCAAATCTACAAGTATCCAAACCTGTTGGAGTTTGAATTGCAGAAGTTCTTCCTGCATTGCTTCCACCAAATATGAATCAGATAGAGCTTTAGCAATGCTTATGGGTTCAGCAGTATTAACTTATGGATCAACAATATTAAGTTTAAAACTACCAGTATTAACATCAGGACTAGTAGTATTAATATATTGTCCAACAGCATTAACTTCTTTAGGACTGCTAACATCATCAAACTTATCTTGTTCATCATTCTTATTATATGCACCATCTCTATCTTGCTTTTGATTATCACTAGCAGATTTGGGTTCACCATTATCAACATCTTTGGAAGGTGAATCAAAATAAGAGGCATCTTTCCAAATTGGCATCACAATACAATCTTGATTGATTTCTTCTCATGTACCTGCATTAAGTTCTTCTTGTATACTTGCATATTCATTAATGATTGCACCTGCAGCAACTGGTACATAATTCATAGATTGGGTTAGAGAATCAATGTCAAACAGCCACTTTGGACCATTCCCTTCTATCATAGGCTTATTCTCTAAAAACCCAATATGCAAGTTTTCTTCTACCCTCTTGGTTCTAGTGTTGTATACCCTAAAAGTTTTACTACTCAAAGAATATCCAACAAAGAAACCTTCATCACTTTTGCCATCAAACTTGCCTAAACTGTCTAAAGTATTAAGAATAGTAACATGACATCCAAATGGTCTCATAAAACTTAGAGCAGATTTAAAACCTCTAAAAAGTTCATAAGGTGTCTTGTTATAAGGCTTGACTACTAAGACCTTATTCTGTACATAGCAAGCAGTACTAACTGCTTCAGCCCAAAATGTGGTAGGTAACTTAGAATCAGCTAACATTGTTCTAGCAGCCTCAATTAGTGTCATATTCCTCCTCTCAGCTACACCATTTTACTAAGGAGTCTTGGCTACACTATATTCTCTCTTAATACCTTTTTCTCTGCAAAAATCATCCATAACTTTGTTCTTAAACTCTGTTCCATTATCACTTCTGATTATTTTCACTTTCTTATCCACTAGGTTTTCTATTTCTTTGATAAAGTTCTTAAGGATCTCACTAGTTTCATCCTTAGTTGTTAAAAAGAAAACCCATGTAAACCTGTTATAATCATCAGTGACTACTAAGCAATACTTCTTATGCATTAAACTACTCACAAAAGTTAGACCAAACAGATCCATATGAAGCATAAACAAAGGCTTAGTAATTGGATTCAGAACCTTGGACTTACAAGAAGCTCTGTGTTGCTTCCCTTTAAGACAAGCAACACAGGTTTGGTCATTTTCAAAACGTTTTGTAGGCAATCCTCTTACAAGATTATCCTTAACAAGCTTGTTTATGTTTTTAAAATTAATGTGACCAAGCCTCCTATGCCAGAGCATTGATTCATCTGATGTAGCCTTTGCAACAAGACAAGTTAAAGTCTCTTTAGGAACAATGTTCTTCATATCAAAACTGTACATATTGTCCTTTCTAGGAATTTTAAAAGGTATCTGGTTTTCATCAAGCAACTTAAAATTAGGAGATAAGACAAGACATTCAGTGTCAGTAAAAAGGACATAGTTCTTTTTGTCACACATCTGTGAGACACTAAAAAGATTGAATTTTAACTCATTGACAAAGTATACATCTTCAAAATCAAGACTATCAGTTTTAAGTGTTCCTTTACCAGAAATTCTACCACCATGTGCTCCTCCTCCAAATGTAACATAACCTCCATCAAATTCCTTGAAATCTGAGAGATAAGCTATGTTCCCAGTCATGTGCCTTGAGCATCCACTGTCAACAAATCTTGTATCATCTTATTGTGGCTTGCCCTGCACATAAAAATAAGGAAATTAGATTCCTTTGGGGACCCAAGCCATCACTGACTTGGATCTGCCTTGTGCATTAATGTAATTATGTTTCTTCAAATTGATTGATGCACCATTAGGTTTGGTAGGTCTCCAAACCCAACATGCTGACACCTTTACAGCATTTGCCTGATTAACCCTAACAACATTAACAACTGCAGAATTTGGCCTAGCAGTTTTAACTGTGTTTGGCCTAGTAGTATTAACTGCTTGTGGCCTAGCAGTATTAACTGCTTGTGGCCTAGCAGTATTAACTACTTGTGCCTTGGCAGTATTAACTTTATGTGTAAACCTTTTGTTAGATAATGTTGTTTTAGATTGAAAGGGTCTTCTTTTAGTTGATTGTGCTATTTTTGAAAAACGTAGAATTGATTTAGCACTAAAAACTGTAGATTTGGGATGAGCAGTATTAACTTTCTTGGCAGTATTAAAAGTTTTTAGGCCAGTTTTCATTAAAAATGCTCTTGGAACCATGTTCCTTTGAGCATTAGGGTGAGTTCTTTTGGTAGTATAGTTGTAGTTCACCCTATTATAATTATTCCTATATACCATCCTTTCCCTTTGATGGTTTTTTCACTGAGCATGTACATGATTAAAACTCCCACAAATAAAGCAAGCTTTGTTATACATCACAAAATCACTTCCTAGTTGACTGGACTTCTGCCCATTCCAATTCCTTTGATTCCCCCTAGGAGATTGTGATCTATACATCTCTGCATACCTAACTGACTTTTTAACTGGTTTTTCATGATCTTTAGGTTTGACAGACTCTACCTTTTTATCAACAGGAAAAATAGTTTCTTTATCAACATTAAGTGAAGACTCAACAAAGCTACTTGTATCTTTTGATACTTGTTCTTTTAACAAAGAGTTATCATAATTTTCCTTAGACTCGTCTGATTTCTTATCACAAACAACATTTGACTCTTTCTTACTATCCTGAGTACCATACCCTTTGAATTCAGGCTCTTTGAATTCATCAAGACCAGAATAAGACAGATCAAGCTTTTTAGGTCTATTATAGATTAAAGGATGAGGTGGAGGAACTGCACTATACCCCAAACCCTTTTTACTTTTTTTAGTCATCTGACTTTCTAACAACGTGTCTAGGTCTTTTGAGGCCTTATCAAATTTCTCAATTTTAAATTCATTGCCCTCTTTTTCTTGCTTAACTTTTTCAAACTCACTTTTAAGCATATTTATTTCATAGTCTTTGCAAGCTATTTCTCTTTTAAGAACTGCAACTTCTTCATTAAAAAGAACCTCATTCTTCCTATATGTGATAAGTTGTTCTTCTACTGTTGCTAAACCTCTTTTATATGTAGCTGCTGTAAATTCAGTTTGATTAAGCTTAACAATCAAATTATCACACTGTTTCTTAAGAGTTTCATAGTTTTTCAGACAAGTTTTAGAGCAAGTTTTATCAGTGTATACCTCTGAGTCTAAAAACACATTAGAGCCATGTTTGTCTGAACTTGTTCTTCTGCCATATCACTCCAGTCAAAGCCTACACCATCTATAGCCAACATTGCCTTTGAAGATGTGTCTTTATTGTTTCCTTGCTTCCTGGTGTTGTCTTGATTTCTGACCTGACCTTCCTTGCTTCTTGGTGCTTTACACTTCCTGGCAAAGTGCCCCATCTTATGACAGTTGAAACACTCTACCTTGGATTTATCATACCCAGCAGTATCATTAGCATTAATGAAAATCTTCTTGCTTGTCCTCTGATAGTACCTCTTTGCCCTCATACTTAACAAAGAGAGCTGCCACTTCAAATCCATTGCTTCCAGATCATCTTCATGAATTTCCTCTAAGTCTTTATGTAAAAGATTAGAACCATTAGGATTTTCAACCATGAAAGCATACACAACATTATCACTGAAGCTAGCAGTACTAACTTGAGGACTTGTAGTGTTAACATTAGGGCTAGCAGTGCTAACTTGTGGACTAGCAGTGTTAGCATCATTAGTACTGCTAGTGGTTGGAGCAGTCATAAAGGCTAAGTTTTGAGCACCACTGCTTGCACCAACAGATTTCTTTACCTTTTGTTCAACAATTTTGAAGTTGTTGTACAAATCATCAATGCTCATCGTTTTAATTTTAGGCTTATTCATCCAGACAACTACATGAGTGTTCCACTCAGGGGGCAAGCTGCTCAAAAATTTTGAATTTAAGTCTTTTTGGGCGATGACCACACCCAAAATTGCAAGCCTACTGACTATCTTCTGAAGCCTATTAAAGATAGAGTCAAGAGACTCTACACTTGATGCACTGAAATTTTCGTACTATTGCTTCAAAAGTGTTTTCTGAGTTTTCTTAGTAGCTGCATTACCTCCAAATCGTGTTTCAATGGCAGCAAACATTGTTTTAGCATCAGGGTACTGACTGAATGTAAGTTGATGTTCATTGGGAAGAGCCATGAGTAGCAAGCTTCTGGCCTTCACATCATTCTTCTTATTTGTCTTTTCTTCAGCAGTTACAGGTATAGACATCTTTGTAACTAAAGTACCATTCTCCTGTGCTGTTTATGGTACAGACACCCATGAATCACCATTCTCTATGACCTCCCATAGAGCATAGTCTTGGATCTGGAAGTACTACTTAATTCTTATCACCCACATCTCATATTTACCCAGTTTGAGTATGGGTAACTTAGCAGTAGTATTACTATTTGTAGATTCAAACTCCATGTCTTCTAGATCAAAGTTTCTCAAAGCAAAGCTCTGATACCACTTGTTGATCCTAATGCTTGATCGATTCCTTAGGTTGTCTAAGGTTAAATTACTTTGGATAAACCCAAAATAACTTGTCGTAGAAACTTTGTATGTATACTAAAGTGTATGCGGAATCTACACCTTAATACCAAGAAGTATTATGAATAAAACAATAATCGTATAAACAAAGATATAACCAAACGCTCCAATATTATTAGATCAATAATACGAGTACTCTTCACTAGTACTGGGGTTTATAACCTTGAAGCTTTTCTAAATCGACTTGACAACTATGAAAACTCGTATCAACTTGTGTATCTCAACTAATGCCCTAGGATCTCATTTTATAGACTAAGGAGTCCTAGTCGGCTTACAATACATTCCTAAGATATCATAATATTTTCTAAACATAAACGTAATCTCTTAAATAAATACATTATGTATATCTTGTACATAAATATCTCAATACTTATCTTCACAAGTATTCTTGTTCTCCAAATAATCTTTATCTCTTTATACCGTCTTTATCCTCTTGACAGTAGTAGTCTTCTAGCAGTTGTAATTCAGCAGCATAAACTTTTTCACCAGCAGTACTGAGCAGAGTAACTTCTAAGAATCCTTGAAGTCTTTTAAGTCCTAATAGTGCTTCAATTCATAGGAAAACCCTTGTAATTTTTATACTCTAAATACGCATTCGATTTATGGAAAACTAAAAGGGGGGTTGAATAGTTTTACCAATTAAAATTTCAATTTAAATTTCTTTGTTAATTGTTGGGTGAGATATTAGATCTATGAGTAAGTATAATTAATTTAACAGGATGTGCAACACATAAAGGTAAAGGATATCTGACACTAGTTATTTATAGTGGTTCGGCTACAAGGTCTCCTTTCTTGCCCTACTCTACTCCCTGAGTCACCTACTCGAGAGTTCGAAATCACTAGATACCAAACTCCTTCAATCGGCAGAGAAGCCTCACAACGTTGCTTACCCTTTATCCGGTACTAAGCTAAATACCGGGTCCTATCACGGAAGAACCAATCCCTCATGGCTTACCCTTTATTCGGTACTAAGCTAAATATCGTGTCCTAATCATGGAAGGACAAACCCCATAATACTTGCTCTTGACCTAAATTCTTGGTTCTAAACATAGAATCATACAATATAAAACTGAACACCTATCTACCTATTAACTATTATATATTCTCGACGCATTACAATGATTGACTTAGATGAATGTGATAAACGAAATGATGATTCAAGATCAGTAGTTAGATCTTCATGAGATGGGAGATACTTGCAACAAGAAAACTTTGAAGCTTGATCTGGTATGCATAAGTCGGTAAATCTTCTCATATTAAGAAAATCACTAAAACCCTAATATGATCTAAAACATGATCTAAGATCGGAGGTTAGATGAATGTAACTGAAAAGTATATGAGAATGAATGATTAAAACATGATAAATGACTCGGTATTTATAGGCATAATCTGGTACTTTAGCACGGTTCCACCGGTTCCATCTGCAGGATGGAACCAGCCGTTATAAGCCTATGAACCGGCTGCTCTGTAGCCTGGTTCTACTGGTTCTAGGAACTAGCCAGTGTAAAGACTTGGAACCGGCAGTCTGACACTTGTCATGTAGCACGGTTCTACCGGTTCTGGGAACCGGGCAGTGTAAAGCCATGGAACCGGCTTTCTGACACAATTCGAATTTTAGATTGCAAAAATCTTTAGAATATTTTATGTGATGTCACCTATGATGTATCCAATAACAAAAATGATATTTCTATTTTATAGAAATGTGGTAAAGAAAAACTTTAAGATTATTTTGTTAATTCTAAGCATTTACTTATTTTGAAAAACAAATTTAACCAAAGTGACTAAGTTGATTAAAATATATCATGCATGTTTTGATAAGAGACTGAGTTTTTTGGTAATGCAAAGTAGTAATGATGTATGATGCAAATGATGAGTAAGATAAGAGAAGAGTGATAATAGTCGAGTTAGAAAACTATTGGTTTAAAACGAATAAACTCTATTTTCTACTTCTGATGAGTTTATAATTGTCATCAACAAAACACGGATAGATCATAAAAATTTAATTAATGTTTTTACAGTTTATTTGTATTAACACGGTTTTTAGTATCGTTTGATTTAATTATCATTTAGTTTACTTTAATCGTTCATCTATGACATTTGTATAGATACAATGGCTATTGGCTAATACCTTTAGGTAATGGCCATATTTTTGATAATTTTATGTATGGTTTGTTTCTTTAAGATTGTATGCTTATTCGTTATGAGTTGTTTTATGTTTATCAATTTATACGCATTTACGTGCTTAAGTATGTGACTTATCATTCAACTAGATCTAGGGATACAAATAGAGCGTTAGCTAGAGTCTGGGATGGCTCTCCATACAAGCAATATATATATCTAGAGTAATAAGATCAGAAATATTGACCTATCTTTGCCCTTGGTTTAGTGAATAGTTAGACTAACATGTGACCTAGGACTAACAAATAACGTTCTGATTCCTTGGGTAAAGATCTAGATAGTGGACTACTAGTATATAAAGAGTCGTTAGCAGTAAGTTTGTAAAGTCTCATTGAGCTAGGATTCGATAAGATAACCATTATTATCTCATAAGATATATTATAATCAATTATGAATGCTTTATGTGGATGTGTTTAATTGTGATAAAATTGGTGCATCTAGGGTTTAGGAAGAAGTACCGCATAAACCTACGAATGATATATCACTAAGGAGATAAGACAATCATTGCACTTATAAACAAAACCTGCGTTTTATTAGATTAAACATAGTTAGTACGTTTTCCTTACATTAGGCTTGACCACTTCTCTATCTTCTGAATATCAACTTGTGTGTTAATCGCCCTCATCTTAGTTTAAGTGAACCAAAAGTCGTGCTAGTCTCTCAGGCTGAAAACCCTCCTGTAGGATCCCGTAACACTTCACTTCAGAGAATCAAACACGAAATGAACTAGAAAAAAGAATGAGAGTGAGTTGAACTTTTAGAGAGAGAAAAAAGAGAGAGAATTGAAAGAGAAAAGGAAAAGATAAGATTTAGATATTTTGAACAACTTCTAACAACTAACTTTTCCAACTGGAAAAGTTCCTTATATACCCCGACACTTAAAAGTGACGCGCGGGATATTTAACTAGGACCCGGGCTCGGGTTTTGCTTGGGATTAAACCCGAAACATATACAATATTAGATTAACTATCGAGCCCGATTCCTGATATTATCATATTACAACGTTAACTAATTAAAGACCGAAGCTCCATCGTAGAGTGACCAAACTTCCTTGTTCGACTCAATAAATTGAGGCTAACAATCTCCCCCGAAGTGAGTTCATTGATGACACTCCTTCATGAGATCAGTGAGATTGCTTTTGTCGTTTAAGCTCGAGTGTTCTTGGTCTTTGTCTTCGTTGTAGGCTTGTTCCTTCATGCTTTGCGATCTTGACTTTGAGCCTTTGTCATTGTCTTTATCATCTTTGCCATCTTGCGATCTTATGTCTTTGACCAACATGCTCATACTTTTGCATTATCTTGAAAGCTTCAAATCAGAGTTTGCGGAAGTCTTTGTCTTTAAATCTTGAGCTTTCTAGATAGTATGTCTTCGTAGATTGAGCATTTGAATGGGATTGAGGTTGCCGTTACCACCGTTTGACCTGCAGGTTTACGTTAGTGATAAACGAGAAAATTGATTTGAAAATCAATCGACGTGTCACTCGTTAAAGAGTTTTTGTAACACATCGAGAGTGTCATGTTTTTATCAAAATTCATCAACCGTCAATTCATTTACTGGACCAAATCGATATCCAGTTGTCACAAGTTTGATTCATATAGAATCTCGCAAGTCACCTACCGCAGTGCTGTTTGATGATGACACTGGAAGGATTTCCATTCGTCATTGTGAATACTAAAGAGTATCACTCTGAATGTTCTGGCAAATATCACAATGATATTGCGTAGGACTCTTGATAACAGCTTGTGAACCTGATGATGTTCAACAAGTGTTTGAAATGGAATGTGTCCTAACGAGATTTTGATTGATCTCTTGGCTCTAGACTCGATTAGTGCATTTTGGTTTTAGTACTCGGAGGCTGGAGCATATTGCCACCTATTCAATATCAACAATCTCGGAGTGAGATGTCAATAGATAACGTGTGTATCTCCGTGACAAATGAGACAAGTTTCTGTTGAGAGAAACCCGAATGGCTGGGAAGGGTTGTGCATTGCATCACTGGGTCCATGATGTCGTTTTCAATGTCAGCAATCAACTTGTGATTCTGACAGCATATGTATTGACCCGGTTTCTGCCTTAAGTTGTGTGGAGGGCTTCTTTCTTTAGACCCTTTATCCATACATTTCTTTTTAATTCTTCAACGCCTTCAATGCTTACCAAGACGTCATTACTAACACCTTGTTGTGATTGTTCCAGTGTTAGCTCAATCTTAGTCGGCATTATTCCCATATACATTCATCTCCAATCATACCTAAGGACTGCTATTTCTAACTTTGGATTATCCTTGGGTAGATCCTCTGGTTCTGGTTGGATCATAGGATTGATTCCTAACCTAACCACCTTATGACTTCAGAATCGTCGTGAAATTAAGATGTTGTTGGGTATAAGATCGAACCATAAAACCTTTTCAGCACATTGAGTCGATTAGATCATATTTTAATTACATTTTCTCCCCTTATTTTAAATAATAAACACTTAGTTTTAGAAATACCTTGTGATTAAAATATGGTCAGCATGAATGGTTTGGAACTTTTTGATAATGTTTTGAATACATAAGAATGGTTGTTGATGATGTATCCAAGAACATTAAAACTTTATTTTTCGAAAAACTCCCCCTCAAAAATAGGACCAATTGAGAAATTGTTGTCTTTTGAAAACATTGTGAGGGTTGGAAGTGTTGAACACACAATTTGAAAGATTAAATGAATTGTCATCAAGAAATTCTGAAAATTATGTTTAACTTTTGAAAAAACAGATGTTAGAGGACTTCTCTTCTAACGGTAAGGGTAAGCCGCACCTGAAGCGTACGACAATCCTTTCTCTTGAGGCTAAAAACATTGAATGTCTTGCTATGAACAGCTCAATGACCGAGAAACGTTTAATTTTCTCGTTGTGAGGATAATTATAAACATTCTTTATTTGAAGTCCGCGTTAATGTACGATATTTGCACATAAGCCATTTAGAAAATTAGAAATGACATGTTTTGAAACTCTCGCTCGAACTTCATTTACACACCCGTGTCAATGTTAATCGACATTTCTAAGCACGTAAATATTATCAATTCCAAGAGACATGTCGAGAAGAATCTTTTTAGAAATTTTCTATTATTCAGATTTTGTATTTATATATATGTACCTGTTGTCCTCAGCATTGCTATGTGATGGTGGAATAGTAATTCCAACTCTTGTCATGATGTAGCTGTCTTGACTGCTAGAGGAACAACTTTTAGAACCAGCTTTGAACTTGACTGTTCATTGCTGTGGTCGTGAAATTCGAGTTCGGAATGGTTATGATCAGAAGTCATTGCCATGAAGACCGAGGCCTGAACTGATGTGAACAGACATCATTGACATGATGACCGAGGCTTGAACTGCTGTGTTCAAACGTCATTTAAACATTGAGGAACGGGGCCTGAAGTGTTATTTTCAGCAGACGCCATTTGATGTAGCTCATCTTTTGTGAAACCATTCTGGCACTGGTTTCTTAGATATCAAAATTTTCAGCAACCACACTCTGAGATTTTTCTGCTTTTCATTGTATAGTGCATCTGCATTTAGGTCAATTCTTTGTTGCTTTTGACCATTGAATGATATACCTGCACTTAAATCCAGAGTTTGTTTGCTTGCATGAATATGAGGGATATCTACTATTGAAACATGCGTGGGTTCACTGTCAACCTTGCCCGTGCAAGAGTTGAATAACTTTCCGGTGGGAATCCACCTAAGACGAATATTACTAAAGATTCTACCAGTTGGTTTCCACCTAAGACAAGATCTAGTATTCATTGTTTTCTTAGGGACAGTGGTAGTCTTTTTGTTTGAGAACCTATGTCCTGTGGGGATCTGTCTTTCCTGGTTTTCTGAGATTGCTCTTGAACTTTTCTACGGCATATATCTCTATTGTTGTCTCATGGTATTTGCATCCTTAATTTCTGTGCAGGAGGCACGAGGATATTAACCTTGAGTAGGTATCTAAGACGCATTCCATCATGTTTTGCACCTGTAAAGGAACACTTTTTTTTGCATGTAGGACATTGCAAGTCATTGAACTTCAAGAAAGGCGTTTGTTTCCTATGTTCCCTAAAGTGAACAACTTTGTTGAAACCCGACTACTCATTGATGCTTGCCAATCCTAGGTTTTGGATGTTTGCAACCATTAGCAGTGTTGGTAATCTGAGCAGGATCAATCATACTAGTTTTCCATTTACATCTTTGGGTCTTTCTGAAGGTTGTTGGCACCTTTATCTAGCTTTTCTCTAGGTAGTAGTTATGAACCATGTCATTTGAGCCTACTTTTTCCCTTGGAGACTGATGTGACACATGCTTTGGGCAATTCCTAGAGGGGCCAGGTGCAATCAAATTGGTGTTTCAAACTGCTTGTTTTCTAATCTGAGGCAAATTCTGTTGAGTGACTTGTTTAAACAAACCATCTGACACATTAGTTTATTAACCGACTGTTTCTTTTGAAAATTTCTCATTTCAGAGAATTTGAAAAAGGAGTCGGTTTTTCCTCCTAAACTGATGGTTTTGAATCGTTGAGCATTTGGTTGTCGAACAACAGATGGTTTATAAACTGAGTTTCCCACAACTTTCCCTGTGCAGTTCTCGAATGATTTCTTTAACTTCACTTATGCTATGCTCTTTCTTCATTTTGAGCTTTCAAATCTTGTATTTCATGAATCTAGTTCACGTCCTTTCGAAATAACATTAGATCCGTTTTCTTTGCAAACTGATTGTTTTTCATTTGTTCTTATACATTGTTGTAAAGCAAGTTCATGAGAAATCGAGTGTTTTTCAAGTTTAGAAAAACTTTATAACAAATTAAGTATGAACTTCAATGTTAACCAGTTCAGTTTGTTTCAGAAAGCTTTTGTGCAAGACATTCACATTCTTAGACTTTGTGAAAGATACAAGCATTGTAATTCATTTAAAGTAATAGCATTAAATCAGACAGAGAATGCAAATACGAACATGTAACAACTTAGACACACACTCTTCGAGAAGTAAATCATATATGATTGAAAAATCAGCCGTTTTCTGATTTCAAGTTCGGCCATCTCCTTTCAAGTGATTATAACGTACTCCAAATCGTCATGCATTTCCTTTTTTAGTTCATGAACAAAACAATGACTGTCTAGTATAGTTTTGTCTGAAAGAGGCATTAATAAGATTTTGATCAAAACTTCCATACTCTTAGCAGTTGGGTTAGGAAATGCACTATTAGTATGATTAGACCAAGTTTGTTGACAAATTGTTCTAAAAAATGAAGTTGTTATGTCATTTCGTTATAAAGTTGCCTACTTTTACTAATGATTTAGAATATATGGGTAAAAGGCCAGTTTTTAAAGCAATGTTTTGGCTTGTCCTAACAAACGTTTTTCTCCACATTGTCCTCCTAACTTATCTTTAGGCGCGTTCCAACTGATCAAGATAGTTTTGGATGGTGGTTTGAAAGTTTCATAAAGACAGGTTTTGATATGTTAATCATATGGTTTTCATTCACTTTTTATCCTTATATCCAATATTGATCTACTCTGCTTTTCAAGAGTCACTGTCACTTCGCCCATTGGGGCAAAATCTGTTTATAAGGATCAGAAGATCATATGGGATCTCATACAAAAACGAGGCTTTTTCAGTTGAGCTATCTTGAGGTAACTTTGTATTAAGCAAAGGTTGATCAACCCTTATACGTTGCGCATTTGGGGGCTAACCTTGAATGGTCTGAATTGACTGATTGCCGTTTATAACAGTGAATTTCATTTAAAAAACTTTATTTGTTTTTCCATATTCAATCATCGTGCCAATGTCTTTTTCCTTCCTTACCTTTACATCCGAAAATACCTTACTTTCTCTTTGTAGTTGACCTCATATTGTGAACCTAGTTAACAGACTCTTTTTGCTAGGCTCATCGAGTACTGATTGACAACTGTAAAATTTCATAGGTTTTTAGTTTTTTAAACCCTCTTGTATGTCAATGTCTTACGAGCTAATAGTCCTAGAGTTTCATTTAACTTTGTTTGAAGTATTTTATAATCACTCGTTCGGTCATTAAGGGCCGTGTACTTTTTAAGCTCAGTCTGTTTGGTCTGAAGTGCAATCAGACAACTATCCCGACTGCTAGTAGCCTCCCCTAGAGCCCTACTAGACTCATCTAGGTTAGTTTTACACTCCTTCAGTTCTTGAGTTAATGATTTGCATTTTGCTTCGTTAATTGCTTTATTAATACCGTTTTGTTTTCCTCCGTATCAAGAGTCAAATTAGCAATTAAATTAGCAAGCGTAGCACGCTCATCAGCACATTCAGCCGCATTTTGATCAACCTAATTATCATTAGTACATATATTTGATGAATCAGTGAATGACATGCTACATCCTTCTCTAAAACATCTGTGTCATATTAAATGGATTCAGGTTGCTCAGAGAATGTCGTCTCACATCGCAAACACATCATATTTCATCATGGTTAATGTAACCATGTTCAATGGCTGACCTAGAGAACTGGATTGTACCAGGTGAGACCTCCTGAATCTTTGCCATGTAACTGGAATGTGCTTCCAATTTCTGTTTATCAATCTCTTGAACCTTGCACTGTAAAAGAACTATTGAATCTGCAACTGTCTTTCACTCAACTTTTTCAACGTCATCTTAAGCTCTTGCTCATGACGTTGCCTTTCTATTATACATTGCTCAATGGAGTCCATGTTTTGAATTATTGTTTCCTTGAAGGTTTGAGCTTCCATGTAGTGTAATGCATTGAAATCTTGTAATAATTTCCCGAGCTATTGTATTATACATGAAAGCTCAACATCTTGAATGTATGAAATGTTCAAACTGCCCTTTGATCGCACGCAATTCAGAATTGGAATCCTTCTCGTGAAGTGTTTCATTGCTGAATTGCATTTCCAAATTCTGCATGTTTCGAGATAGCACAGACCTGAAAAGTCCTTCATTCGCATCAAAGAGTCGGTGAAAAGCTTCTCTAAACTCGTAGTACATTGAGTGGTTAGAGCTCGAGAGATGTTGAATTGTTGTCTTGAGTGCATTCAATTTGTTCAAGGAGTTTTCTTTTAAATTCTTTGCTTGCATCTGCAGTTTCTGTATCTCTGGTTCCTCTAACACTGAACCCGAAGATGAAGTAACCTTTGTTCCCATTTTAACGTGAATTATGAAGTGTGAAAATTTTGTTGGATCTTAAGTGGATATGATGTGATTGATGTTGTGGTTTTGAATACAATAGACGTTCACGGGATTTTACAAGTCTATGATTAGAACCGATAAAAATTTAACGGGATTTTACAAAATCAATAGAAAACCGTGAATGATTTGATTCGGAATCAGCGGCCAATGATTTAATTGTCTAAAAACAGATAATTTTCTGGCTAGGGTTAAAGCTGTTTGTTTAAATAGGCTCACCAAACTGAAACGGGCCTAAAAATACAGATGGGCCGTGAGCTAGAACAAAAACAAGTCTAACACAAATTCCAAAAATATGAAAAATGTCAATAAATCATAGTAAACGAGGGTTTTGGGCCTCGAAAAATCCTTAACCAGCTAAAGGTGGTTATAACGTGATCCGTCTTGTTTTTCTCTTCGATTTGAGAGGTCACGGGCCTGAAACGGACTTACGGATCAAAAGTTATGGCTGTTTTACTGAAACCCTTTTCTTCACACAAGATTTCTAGACAAAACGCAGTGATATCTTTAACCAAAACGCAGTGACACCAAAACGCAATGACACCAAAACGCAATGAATCTTGGTCAAAACGCAATGAAATTTGGTCAAAACGCAATGAAATTTGGTCAAAACGCAATGAAATTTGGTCAAAACGCAATGAAATTTCTTCAAAACGCAATGAAATTTTGTCAAAACGCAATGAAATTTGGTCAAAACGCAATGAAATTTCTTCAAAACGCAATGAAATTTCTTCAAAACGCAACGACGAAATATACGATTTTTTTCACCAAAAATCGCCTAATAATCACCCTTTTTGACCTTTTAGCTTGATTTCTCTTGCACAATTAGCTACCTTATGCCTAGATCTTGCTTAATAACATAAACATTCACACATCTAAGCACAAAAATTCGGGTTTGATTTTTTTCTTCAATATTACACACGAATTTGATCTTGTTTAACCACAAGAATCAACCACGAATCCACACGTAGCTCTGATGCCAATTGTAGGATCCCGTAACACTTCACTTCATAGAATCAAACACGAAATGAACTAGAAAAAAGAATGAGAGTGAGTTGAACTTTTAGAGAGAGAAAGAAGAGAGAGAATTGAAAGAGAAAATGAAAAGATAAGATTTAGATATTTTGAACAACTTCTAACAACTAACTTTTCCAAGTGGAAAAGTTCCTTATATACCCCGACACTTAAAAGTGACGCGCGGGATATTTAACTAGGACCCGGGCTCGGGTTTTGCTTGGGATTAAACCCGAAACATATACAATATTAGATTAACTATCGAGCCCGATTCCCGATATTATCCTATTACAACGTTAACTAATTAAAGACCGAAGCTCCATCGTAGAGTGACCGAACTTCCTTGTTCGACTCAATAAATTGAGGCTAACACCTCCTATTTGCGTTAGTTTAGGTTTAACTTAGATTTAACATAGGATTAATTAAGACTAACTTAGATAACTAAAATACTAATAAATTTAAGTGTTAACACTTGCTCTTACTTATAGACACCTTACTTACCAACGAACCTACAACTGATCGGGTACACTGTCCGTTAGTGTTTGTTAATAAGTAAAGTTGGCAAAATATAAATAGTAAAACTTTAATAATAAATTACCTACGCACAACGACAACACATCACTTAGATACTAATATTTTTAAATCATCTTACACTCATACAATGATACAAGTAGTCTAATATGATATTCATGATGAACCCTTTAGCTAGACTCAAAGTTTCCATAACTGTATTCAATCTTACCAAGTAAGATAGAACTTTGAGGTTCACTCAATGATATGTCATTTTATATTAGACTTATTTAACCATACATGTTTATTCTAATAAACATCTATTCCAAGGTTGTATGCTATTTTCTAAATCTTTTAAGAGGAACTTTATTCTAAGCTACGAGATAAAATCTAGCTTAGAAGGAATGTTGTTTCTAATATGTTGAGAACATATATGATTTAAGAAAAACAAACAAACATAGTGCTCCTACTAGCTCTTAGATGTACTCGAGAGTTATCTTAGTTCTGATCAAAATCAAACAATGATTTCATAATTAAACTTAAGATTCTAGCTCCTAGATACCTGCTTAATCCACACTTGGATAGTCTCGTTAAGTACACATTCTAAAGATTATATGGATTCATAAACCCTTATGATTACACACCATCTTCGTAATGTGATCTATCAAGAAAGAGTTTTAACATCAAATTTCTATATTTCATATTTGATGAACTCAAGTATGGAACTTAGTATCTTTATTTATTTTAATGCCCGAAAATACAAGGAAGTTTTAATCACATTTAATTGCTTGAGTATGAGTAAAAAACTTTTGTTAAAAGGCATGCATTGAATGTGTGTACAATTTTTCCACATGTGTCTTCTCCTTGAAAACCTATTTTATCCTCACAGTCTATCCGATCAGTGAAAGATCAATCAAGTTCCAAAAAAGATTATCCTTCATGGACTATATCTTTGCATTCATAGACTAGAGCCATATATTAGATTTAAGATCCACTAATGTATCTCTGTAGTTAGCAGGTTCACTACGATCCTCTAAATTATATTCCTCATCATTAATATAAAATATATCATTCAAGTGCTTGAGGTATCCTTGTGGATCTATGAATCTGAGTTACATCACTTGAGCTTTAACATTTACATTTTCAACCTCATCGTGACATTCTCTAGTATTTTCAGAAGGTTGTGGATTTTGTTCTTGAATCACTTCAAGATCTATATATGCTCAGACTTGCATCTAGTAAAAAGAGACTGCTCTCTAAATACTCATCAGATCAAGCAATAATGAATTGTTCTCGTTTGGGACATACAAAACATATTGGCGGATCTCGGTTCTAGTTTTATAATAACATGCTTCATTCAAGACTTCAATCAAGACTTAATAGGAGTCATCCCATTCCATAACATGATGATGTCTTAGTTAGCTTCTAGGTTGGAACCATATTAAGCATATGCATGACATACTTAATTTTCTAACCTTGATAACTTTAGAGGAAAAGTAGTTGAAGTTATCAAAGATCAAACAATATCAATAAAGTTTGATTCAACACATCATACATACCATAAAGATATGGTATTCTATGAGTATTGGTATTGTGAGACAATACCATAATTCCTTAGATAACCTAATACTCTTTGGGTCACATACTTGCCAATTTGGTTGAGCCGAATTGCATCCACAGTATTTTCAAGCCAATTGCATGCTATAATGTATATGTCTTTGAGCAGTTCAAGGACTTTATGTACATGTCTTTACAAGAAGACATAACCCATGAATCCCTAACCATACATTATAAGTTTTTGAATAGTTCAATAACTTCTTGTACATGTCTTAACAAGAAGACATAACATGTTAACGACTTACTTTATGGTATAAGTCTTTCAACAATTATAGGACTTCATGTTTATGTCTTTCTAAAAAGTACATAAACATATTTAACTAAAGTAAATATGAACGCCGACTCTTGGCCTTAATAGTAATTTCAAGTTAATTGCATACTTTATATTATGATTTTACGTGAAAACATAATCACATTGACTAAACCATTTAGTGAATGTGTTGAAGTAGCTTGTTGCTATATCTTGACATTTGTACTGAATATGGCAACATACATTTTACATGTAGAAGTCCTAGTAGAATATTAGCTTTATTACCTTATGGTTAAGGAAAACTATTAATCATACTGTTATGTCTTGTACCTTGCAGACAATTAAGATATCTCCCACTTGTGGACAACATAACATCATGCATGTAGACAATACGACGCTCGTTTGTTTGTATGACAAGTAGATATTTGAATTACAAGTAGATAACACTTCAAGTAGATAAAGGAACCTGTATAACCTTATTTGCATTACAAGTAGATATAGAACCTTATCGTTTAATAAGGAATCATGCATAAATATTCTATAGATAACACTTCAAGAAGCAACATCAGAAAATTGACAAGTTATGTTATAAAATAAGATGCAATCATCCTTAAAAACTATAGTTGTTCATATTTAGAAAGTAACGCGTTATCTCACAGCATGCTAGAAATAAATTAGGTCACTTACAAGGTGATAAAGCATGTAGCTCCCACTGAATTAGCCAACAACACATGTATGTCATCATCAACAATAAAAAAGGTACAATTCCCACTAGATTAAACAACGTTATAAGTGTTACCTCACCTTTTGAAAAGCAAGTAGCGATGTGATTTATTTACTTTCTTACTCTTTTTAAATGCCTACACATTATCACTAATGTGAATCTCATGGACTAGTAAACATGTACTTTGTATAGAAGGGAGTTGTATGAAGTTCTACTTGTAGATGATGGACTAACCATCCATGCTATTCTTTAACTTGAAATTTGGCATGCAATTCCTTCTTAATCGATTTACTTTACCACTAGGGTGTGTAACACCTTAGGGAATTTATTAAGTTAAGGAAAAATACATAGAAAACATGCTAGTAATTTCCTTTTCTTTTGCGGTTTACTGATATTTTAATTTCTAAACATTAAAGCTCATACGTCGTCTTGACAATTGCAAGATGTTATCATTTTGGTAGCTATAGAAAACATGTTCTCTTGATAGCTAAATGTCTTATATATTTAAAAAAAATCAAAACCAAAACTTGAGGTATGAAAAAGAGTTGAAAGAATAAGATGTGCATCCTTACTTAACCATACAACTTTTACAAGTCATGATTTCAAGAGTAAGTGTGTTATGAGTTTGAATAGAATTAGGCAAATTCAAGTAATCCTATCTTAGCGTTCTCGAGCAAGAAAAAAGGATAGGAGTGAGTCTCTTTCATACATGGAAAGGAGACTTAGTTTTTTTTCTATAAGAAAAGAACGAACCCTTGTTTAGGGTTTGTGTTGCATTAACACCATTGATAGAATTTACAAAGTTTAATTTAGTATTGTCAATAATTATCCTTTCATGATTTAACTACCTAATTTTTATAATATTAAAACAATTAGGTTATGAAAAGGTTAAGATCCACATTGAGTTTTTGCGATCACATTAGTTGATCTGCTAGCAATAGTAATTTCAATTGGTAGGTGATGATCACCAACTTCACTATAAGTTTAACTCTTAGATCTTTATGAGACTCATGGCATCTAGTGTCAAACAACTAGTGTCACCCCCTAACTCGATTAAGTTATCCAATGTGAAATCTATGAAAATAAGTTTAGGTCTCACGCAATGATAATAATCACCTTGGGTTGCAATTCACCAAGGTCTCGCCTAGTTAAAAGGCAATTGCAAGTGATCTCAAATATTGGACGACAATGACTAGAATTTTATAACGGTATATATATTTTTGATAAAAGAGGTAAACCAAAAAGTGTACGAAGAAGCATGCATTGATTCTTCGTAGCACAAGTTAAAAAATATTTCCTTAACTTAAGTCTAAGCATTGTTTTACTATTATGTGTGAAGTTGTCATATTCCGTCTAATATGCAACCTATGTGGATATTATACTATATAATATTTATCCATGTTCTTTTGGAACATGAACTGTTGTGAAGCCGCCAAGCTAGAGATCGGCTTGGAAGCACTGAGGAGCCGCAACTTAAGCCGACACCATTCACTAACTTGTTTAAGGTGTTAGTAGGGTTTTCACTAACTTGACACTTAATCACTTGGCTTACTTGCATACTTAACACATGTGTTCCATTATCATTTTGATTAGTATATATAATAGAGATAGAAGCTTCGATTGTGATTTCTAAATATAGTAGGTGGGAGGTTTTGCCATGCAATCTGCATACCGCCTTTGATAAAAAGACTTCCATTCCAATGTTTTTTCTGCAAGTAAAGCAACTTTGTTATTTTTCTTTTCAGTGTGGGTGTGGTTTGGAAGGTGTAGCTATCTAATGTGTTTGATTGCTTGATGTTTTGTTTGGGGTTAAGGGTCGTGGAAATCAAATTGTCTCCGTCTTGCAATTGACAAAAACAAATCACGACCTTCTTTTGTTGTAATGTTTTATTTGTTGCAAGTTTTGTTTTATGTTTGTTAAAATTGTTGCAGTTTTTCTTTTATGCTTCTTGAATGTGTGTGTAGTTTGAAAAGTATGGCTATGTAGTGTGGTTAGACTGTTGGACGCTTTCTTTATGCTCAGGGGTTAGAGAATGTTAATTAAATTTGGTATGCGGTTTGGACGGTGTGACTATGCAGTTTACTTTAATTTTTAGTGGTTTGTTTGTTGCAACTTTTTTGTTTGTTAGTGCATTAGGTGTGTTGTGTTCATGCAGTTAAGGGATTTTACTTTGTTGGTGCATTTGGGTTGCCATGTTCATGTATTTAGAGGTTATAGAGGTTGGAGGTTAAGAGGTGGTATTTTAGGTTGTAGATTTTTAGAACATTTAAATTTTATCAGTTAGGTTGTTAAAGCATTTAGGTAAGTATGTGGTGGATTAAGTTATTGGTTGTTAAGTTTTAGAACATTTTTATTTATCAATGACATTGTTCAATCATTTTGGTAGATCTATGTTGCATGGAGTTTTTATGGTTGTCAATGTGCTTTATTTCTACCATAGTCCGTTGTGGTCACGACCTGACTATCGAGTTGTCCAATGTTTATTTTTTTTATCATTTTCTGATATGAATGTTCAATGTATTGTTGTTTCAGGGTTTCGGTTTGCTAGAGGGGCTGCAGGGCAACATCGGGTGATGCACTAAAAGCATTTTTTTAAATGAAATAAAAAATGGTTTATGAACACTGTGAAAATTGTAGTTTATGTAAATATGTTAACAAACGTTTAGGCCATAAAGATTATTTTGTAATTACATTGATATTTGCTCTATTATTGAATTGATATGCTAAGGTCTTTATATAAAATGTTAAACTAAAAATATGATGATGCATTATGGTATTTGTATCATGTATATGATTGTGGTGAAAGTTGCGAAAGGGTTTATTTTTAAAGGCATTACTTCGGTTTATGTTGTTTTTCACCATGCCATCTTTACTTCTTTTTGTTTTCATTGTCGTTGTTTTGTGTTAAATTTTGTGTACTTAATGTTGTTGTTATGATGTCAGAAAATAATATTGTACACCTCAAAGTAAGGGACATAAAAATAATTTAGATGCTAGAGTTTACCGTACATGGATAGCTTAAAATGTTCCAACGCCAACGGCAATTGGTTAGTGTTGCATATTGCTTGACACACAAGTGGATTTGACAAACATAAATTTGCAGCAGTAGTATGAGTTAATAATGATTGTCTTATGATGTTTTAATGTGCACAGAGCAATACGATTCAAGCAAATATGAATGTAAGTGACATTAAACACTTTAGTTAGATCCTTAAAATTGGTTTGTGATACAAAATTTGTGATTTCAGTTGCGATGCAAGACGAGCCTCAGATTTGGACGATACACCAAGTTTGAAAATATATCAGCGATCGGATTTCCAGATCATTTCTTTAAATTTATTTAATATAAACAACTCAATTTCAAAATACGTTAGCTAGACATTCAAGGCAAAGTCCAACACCCTGTTCTGACAAGTACCACTTACCTTCATCCTTCTTCTTTTGTAAATAAAACATCTAACTTAGGTCTTCTTTATGTTGGTAAATTATATTGGATGCGTTCGATCAGTGGGTGATTTGGTTATTACCGGATATCCTAATAATAGACAAACTGTTAGAAGAAAGATCGACATTGAGAATATGGAGTAAGTATATCAATGTGCTAACAAATGTTGCATGTAAAAAATCTGGCGTAATCTTCTCTTGAAAACGAATACTCTTTTTTTATCAACAGTGGAAATATCACCGAGTTCACAATGTGTGATGACATGGCGCATGAATTTGTAGGACTTTTGGTTGAAAGGATGGAAGCTCATGTGATTATTGTTGTTAGCTCATGTCGGGTGTCTCGATACAGAGGTACTCACTAAATGCTATGAATAATCTAAAAACATTTTGCGGATGAGAGAGGTATACGCTTATAGTGTTAACTATTAACATTGCAGACTTGTAGTTGTCGGCTTCATTGGCCACACGCTACTACTTTAATCTGGACATCCCAAAGGTTACGCGATCCCAAGATGAGTAAGTAACCTGCATGAGAATCAAAATTTGGCTTATTGATTTTTATTAGCAACTTTTGCCCGTATAATTTGGCTATTTGCATGTGAATTTGAAAATAGGTACAGTAAAAATCACAACCTCAACCCACCGCTTGCGGTTTGTAAATAACGACTCGAATATCCAGATAAAGAGAGGTTGAGGAACATGTTGGTCCCTTTTAACTAACACAAGTATAACTGGAGAGTTAACTTATGTTTGTACCATGTATTAGCAATGTAATGAATAAAAACCTTTAAACGTCAATATAAATGACAATATTTTTCAACATTTAATTGTTTTTAGATATATATTAAAGAATTATACCCGGTTCTTCGCGTAATAACACATGGGATTCAATGACAATGTAAGTGTATGGTCTCCTCTCTAAATCTAAAGTATAATCAGAGTTTATACGTTAGATTGCAACTATGCTTACCTAAAACTGAGTTGCTTTGATGAGAAAAAATATGTTTGTGAATGTTTTACATTTAGTGCACAAACTTACTTTTACTCATTTAAAAACTTTTCTATTTATAGGCTAAGGAATTATGGTTTAGTACGGATTCCTAAATATACGTGTGAGTCGTCAAATAGGTAGTTGAGATACCATTTAATGACTGTCATACTAGGTACTAGGAAGGGGTTACTTTTGTGAATAGTTGGATGTTCTCTTCCTACTTTATTACCAACTTTGGTAGTAGTCATTCCCTAGGTAAATCCCTTTTTATAAATCTCGCCTAAACTCCAGTCCTCTTAGACATTTGTCTATGTCTTTAGGTTCTCCAAAGGCTGAGGAGATCTATGGGGTTCACTGAGTTTATTACCGCAGCTCACTGAACCCATTGTCTTTTTCTTTGGTTATGGGACTTCATTCAGAGAGTGCCGCCTTACTGAATGGTGAATCTTTCTTCTTAGATTCAGGTTGAATAATCTTGAAGGCAACTTACTTAATGACTATTCATTTAGTGGCTTGAGTTTGTTTAAGGACATTACACTTATGATGTTTTTCTATTCAAATCCTAAGACGAAGATCATTAGGCACTGAGTTGGCCCAACAATCTCCCCTATTTGAATATAAAAATAGCTGAGTGTTTTAATAAGTAAGTGAGCAATTTAGGCTTAATCTTAGACTGAATAGAAAGCAAGTAATGCTTTGCGAAGGAAAAAGACAAAATTAAACTACTAACAACATAGTGTGTTTGTAAACTGATGTCGTAATTTACTTAAAAAGGAAACAAAAATGTAGTACCTTAATGTCATCTTATAAGAGCACTAGGTACCATAACATCATAACACCGTCACATCAGCGTCACGTCAGCTTTAACATTTTAACACCAACACACCAAAAAACTCCCTTATCATAACACCTCATAACACCACCTTTTTGAGACCCACATACTTTTTCTTTTCCATTTATTTAAACAAACTAATTTCAATTATCAAATTAAAATACAAAATAATTTTTTTTTTAAGTTACAAAACTAAAATAAGTTTTTTTATCTTTGCAAGCCACCTAAAACCACAAGGACTAAAATTAAAATAAAAGAAAACCACAAAGACTGAAACTTCAAGCCCACTAAAACCACACCCATCACTTCTTCTTCCTCACTACTAAAAACACACCAAAACATACACTGTAAAAACAAACACACACACAAATAGGGCTGAGCAAACTAAACCGAAAACCGACCCGACCCGACGAACCGAGCCGAACCGAGCTTATTCGGTTCGGTTTTGTTGGTTCGGCTCAAACCCGACACTTAGACGGTTTCGAACTACATAACCGAACCGAACCGAGCCGAACCGACCTTATTCGGTTCGGTTTCGGTTTATATAAGGTTAACTCGGTTCGGTTCTCGGTTTGCAAAATTCCTTATTTCGGTTTCGGGTCGCTTTTTCTCTGTTCGGGTCTGTTCCGACCCGATGCTCACCCCTAGGTAATTGTACAACGCATCTAGCCTCTATGCATCAAACGTGAAGACTGTTTTGGAAATAAATGATTTAATGGGACATTAACTGACCATGCCCAACGCCGTTGGGATTTTTGGCACCCCGATATCATAACGTAGCATAACGCCGAGCTACGTCGGCATAACGCCCGGCTCTGCTTTATGGTACCATGTGCTCTAACAACTACTGTATAACGTATTCTGATTTTTATTTTTATTGAGAATTTAACCTATATCTTTGAAAAAACTTGTAATTACATCAATATCGTTACATATTTTATAATTACACAAATATCTTTACAAACTCAAAAAACACTTATCCATATCCAAATAAATAATTTAATACTCCCTCCGTCTCAAAATTATTGTCCCCTGTTGACTTTTTCAGTTTTTTTTTCGAACTTTGACCTTAAATATTTTGGTTTGTGTTATGTTATACTTGATACAAAATATATGAATTGATTGGTTTTTTATTGTTATAATTTTCATCAAGTATTATATAACACAAACAAAAATATTTAAAGTCAAAGTTGAAAGAAAAAGACTTAAAAAGTAAATAGGGGACAATAAATTTAGGAATGAAGGAGTATTTATTAATTAGTAATAATGTAAAAAATTATTATTTAAATCTTAAATTACATGATGTATTACATTTTTACCCTTAGTATTTAATCATCATCTTCTCAAATTCTAAACACTCAAATGTTACGACCTGTAATCAAACAAAAAATAGTAATAACATAAAATTAATCGTCTTATTCATAAAAAAAAATTCTCATATCTATCATTTCACTATATAATCATTTACTTGGATATATGATAAATAAATTAATATATGAATATAGATTGAAAATATTCTGGAGTAGTCCCATGTCTCTTACATATATATTACAGATTTTATCATTCATATATATGTTGAGCCAATGATTTAGTTTTGTTTATTTCAATGTTAAAAACGAAAGAACTCATTTGACAAGAAGGAATACACCTAATTTAGTTAACTGTATTTTTCTATTGGGTTTGATCAAGGAAGAAGGGTAAAAAGAGTATACACCTCTTATAACAATACAATTATACATTGATTTTATTTAATTAGAAGTAAATTGTTTATTTAGATATTTATGAGTATTTTTTAAGTTTCAAAAGATATTAACGT
>BQNB010003026.1:114885-118718 GCA_026074375.1 Tanacetum coccineum
TTCCAATGAATAAAAGCCTTCTCCCCCGCTTTGTAATTTGTCTAGCGCCTTCTTGCAAGCGTTTGTATTTTCTTACTCTGAATTGTCGTCCAGATATATTAAGTTTTGTATATGCACTACAAGAAAAAGGACAACGGGCGACGAGGTTTTCCCCGGCGACAGATGTCGTCGGGGAAACCTCACTAAACGACAAAATGTCGTCCGACGTGGCACATATTTTGGTAGACATTTTGGTCAAAATTTGACCAAACGTTTTCCCGAAGACATGTCGCCGGGGAATGTTTGGTCAAAATTTGACCAATTTTGGTACAATACTCTTGGCGATGAGTTTTCCTGCCTCATTTTCCCAGACGACAAGTCCTCGAGAAAAAGTTTGACCATAGTTGACCGTCATTAGCTACAATCATCAGTGGAAACGATTGCGGGGGTGACGTGGCCCACACATTCCACGACGACATGTCGTTGAGATAAGGTTGACCATGTTTGACCGAAACGTGGACCAAATACGGTGTCGAAAATTTTGGCGGGGTGTTTCCCGCAAAGGTTTCTCGATGACATGTCCCCGGAGAAAAGTTTAACCAAGTTTGACCGCGTTTCACTAGTGTGATTAACGGTAGAGGTGGCAATTTTAGACCCATGGGTTAAATTTGAGTCTAGTTGGTTAAATATTTTTAAGGGATGGGTCTAGTTGGGTTTTCCTTAATATTTAGAGATGGGTCTAGTTGGGTCTTTACATTTCTACCTTAATATTATAGATGAGTCTAGTTGGGTCTCCTTTAATATTTATAGATGAGTTTAGTTGGGTCTACCATTTCTCCCTTAATTTTATAGATGGGTCTAGTTGGGTCTTTACATTTCTACCTTAATATTATAGATGAGTCTAGTTGGGTCTCCTTTAATATTTATAGATGAGTTTAGTTGGGTCTACCATTTCTCCCTTAATTTTATAGATGGGTCTAGTTGGGTCTCCCAACGGTTCTAGACGGGTCTCTCTTAATTTTATAAATGGGTCTCCCAAGGGAATTAGACAGGTCTAGCGGATCGAAACTTTTTTTTATACTTTTTCATTCGTTTTCATCCGTTTTTATATGTTTTGTACTTTTTTACGTTTTCATCCGGTTTTTAAAGTTTTTATACATTTTTGTCCATTTACGACCGATTTCGACCGTTTTCGATCGATTTCGGTGATGATGGTGAGGTGACGTGGCATTTTGTTTTCCCGTGACTATATCTTGGTGTTAAACCAGAAAACCACTTGTCATTTCCGAACTTTCCAGTTGGTTCGGAAGCTTTCGAAACGGCTATTAAGGTTTGTTACGCTTTCGAAACCACGTTGTGCGGACTTAAACTAACAAAGAAGTAAATCATATGAATTACATTACAAATCGATAAACGTTCAAATATTAAAGCATACGAATTACAAATCGATAAAAGTTTAAACAATAAATCATACGAATTACATTAGAAATCGATAAAAGTTTAAACATGTCATTGAGGCATACGAATTACATTCCAAATGCTAAGTTGATATGGCTAAATCACAAAGTACTCCAAACCAAGTTTTCCTATGTCATTGTAAACCTCGTGAAGTAATGCAGTTGAATCAAGTGTGTGTTGTTCCGGATGCATATACATTTCTAATGTTGCCTCGAGTACCTTTATCTTTCCAAGCAAGAGCTTGCAGTTTGAGCACTCTGCATTTCTAAAAAGTCCTGAAGAATCACTTGGAGATGTTGAAGGTCCTGGAGAAGAAGTTGGAGTCGTTGAAGATCTAAGAAAATCAACCTGTAGACGGACTTGTTCCTATTTCCATAAAAAAAATTACATCCAAAATTATTTTTTCGAGGTTGTTAAAGAGTAAAGAAAATAATTTTTAACAACTAACCAAATTATTTATATATTACACAAATAAAAAAATGTAATAGTTAACATCTCATAAAGAACATGCATAGTATAGTTGACCACAGGTGTAAGGTTGATACGATTCTCGTAAAACTACATCTCCTTTTGCACAACGACATGCAAAATCTTCGTGTTGCGACATCTTCATAATTACAGTGTGTGTGTGTGTATGTGTGTGTGTTATATGTTGGTGCTTGTTAGGATATAAGTGTGTAATATGTTGATGGTTGTGAGAGTGTGTGATGTATTGGTGGTTGTGAGGATAAGATCTGCTTTTATGATAAAGATGTGTGATGTTTCCTCGAGAACTTGTCCTCAGGAAACACTTAGTCATTTTTGTTGGGTTCAGTTCCTGAGCCCTTCAGTCTTTCAGTAGATTTAAACATAAAATCCCCTAATTGTTACTCAAGTTGAAGTCTTTCAGTTTGAGTCGCTGAAGTTTCTTCAGCGTCAGCTCTTCAGGTCCTTTGAAGATTGGGAAGTATCTTCACTTCAGTTTATGCAGCGGTACAGAAACTGAAGAAGGCAATTGAAAAGAGCTTCAATTCAGCTTGGTTGACAATTCCAAGCTAAACGTTGTCTAGCTCCTTAGCACAAGATTGAAACATTTGTTTCACTTCTAGAAGGTTTACAAGGCGGAAAAAAGATTGATTTATGTCAAAAGGAATAAAACAATCTCCTTGGGAAAAGGTGCTTCTAAAGTTGGTATAGAAGTACAACAACTTTCCTTAAAGGACTGTACCTGTTACTTTAGCGCACGTCTGCATTAAATGGTATCTCAACCACCCATTGGATGCATGACACGCATACTAGGTTAACTTATAAACCCTAATCCCTTTGCCTATAAAAGGAAAGGGATTCCTAGAGTAAATGCTATCTCTTCCAATTATGTGATATACATTGAAGAGTTCATTTAACTCTCAAATAAACTGAACGGTACTACTGAAGTTGAAGCTTCAGTTTAGTCATAAGTAGTTTGTTTTCTTACTCTCTTAACTTTGGTTAGAGTTTAAGTTCGAAGGAGATAAAACCCCCAATTGTCATTCAACCACCTTGCTATTCCGCAAGCAAGGTGTGTCATAGATTCTTTATTTGATTCTAATAAGAACCTATACGTTGAAAAGTACTTCTGTGTGTTTTAAACTTGGTCATTATATTCTTCATATATATATGTGTTTAAAACTCACTTCGTTGCCATGGAATGTGATTAGTTTAACTTGATAAACCTTATATCAGATTCCAAGGGACCAACAGTAAGGTAGTTACGCCATTGTCTACTCCTACATTTATTAGGGTTAGAAATAAACAGCAGATATAGACGAATGTCTTGTTCATTCTTCAAAGTTTGGTAACGTTAACCTTCGGTTTCGTGAGGACTATTTCATAGTATAAATATTATACCCGCGTCATCAGGATTCGATTCATGAATGAATCTCCATAACAGGGTTTCCAGCTAAAAGTATGGTTTATCTAAAGCTGACACGTCTAGATTCCCTAATGAAGCTTTTTGATATTCCACAGCTGTTCCTATATCCGGATTCCCGTTCAAGTTAGGATAAAAATAAATATAGGTGAATCATTGAAGCAAATTATGAACTAAACAACAATGATTTTAGGTGTTTCCCGTCAAATCTCAAAACCTGGGTCATACTGGATTTCCAGCTAGCAAAAGTTTAACTCTTATTGAATCTTGCAAGTCACCCACTGTAGTGCTGTTTGATGATGACACTAGGAGGATTTCCATTTGTCACTGTGAAATACTAAAGAGTATCACTTTGAATGTTTTGGCAAGATCACAAGGATAATTGATGACATCAAATAACGTCTATTTTATAGCATCATTTATCCCGTATCTATTGCTCGTTTTACATTCTTTTATATAAGAATTGGTACTTAATTGATTATATTTATTAATTGCAGTAATTATCGAG
>BQNB010003027.1:20246-45577 GCA_026074375.1 Tanacetum coccineum
GATCACCCGTCATATGCTTTGAACAACCACTGTCAACAACCCATAGAACAATCTGGACTACCTGCAACACAAGAAGAAACAACACATGGACTACTAGGCAATTTAACTATCCATCTCTTAACTGAAACAAGTGGTTTTGTATCCGAAGGATTGGTATGAGCATGTGGCTTTGTGTTGACAGGTGTCCACATAACATTTGATTGTGATTCAAACTATTTTTGCCATAATCTACTTGTCTGAATCTTGTTTAGCATGAGTGGGCTTAATGGTTCATCACGCATGTTTCTTTTCTTTTTCTTAAACGCACCAGAAACATTATCTCTAGCTTTTGATGCACTTGCTTCATCAGTCTTAGATTTGGAAGCTACAAAAGTAGTGTCAGAAGATTTTGGTATCCCAGAATTAACATAGAAGGTTCTACGAGCATTCGAACGCACATTCAATTTATGCTTAGCAACACATTTATCATAACAAGGAATAAGCACACTTTGAATACAAGAAACACATAACAAAGTTTTCGCTTTAAAAGCGTTTGTAACATCAACATCAATTACATTCTCATAGTTTGACACAACATTAGCAAATGTATTATATGTTTGCTTATTTTTCCTAACATAAACTGCTTCTTTCTTTGCTTCATTCTTAGAGACATCTAAGACACTGGTCTTGACATGTGAATCTCTACTCTTTGGTCTCTTAACACTGGATGTAGCATTCATTCCTGTAGAAGATAACACATTCTTAGACTTGTTTGTTTGTGATTCTTGTTGTGTGACAACTTTGTAGAAGATAACACATTCTTAGACTTGTTTGTTTGTGATTCTTGTTGTGTGACAACTTTGTACATTCCAGGGCTAATGACATTTGTGACACAAAGAAAAGATTGAGAACCATGTGTTTTGTCAAACTTAGTATTCACAGACTTACCATTTTCACCATTTTTCATTCTAGCTTTCAACTCAGATATGGTAACTAAAAGATTTTGATTCTCAGCACGAATAGCTCCATATGCATAAGTTTTCTTAGAGACATGAGTAATTAACTCATCCATTTCCTTTTGAGTTTGAGACCGTGTCTTTTTTATTGAATCAAAAAGCTTTTTGTATTCCATTTTGGCATTATCTCGTTCTTTTATCAAAGATTGTACTTTAAAATCCAAAGACACGTTCTCATCCTCAAGTTTTTGTATTCTAGAAATCCAAGAGAAATCAAGAGGTTTTGAGTTTTTATTCTTCGAAGAATCCCATTTTTGTTTTTCTTTTTCATGTTGCAATTTTAACTCAAAATCAACACTTTGTTTTTCACATCTTTGAACAGCTTTCTCAAGAATTTTTATTCTTGCTTTCAAACCCTCTTGAATCTCTAAAGATTTCTTTTTGACTTGTTCAAGTTCATCATGTAAGGACTTATCAACACATTCATGACTTAACAACACACATAGGTCATTATCATGTTTGAGTGATACTTCCAAAAGTTGATCTTTCAACAAATCATTTTGCCTTTCAATCTCATCAAGATAAACATCATTTTGCTCAAATGCATCTTTCATTTTTTTATAACCCTTTAAAATAGATTCTGAAAGCCATCAAAGTGATCCAGTAATTCATTAAGAAGTGGTTTAACCTGATCTCGACAAAAAGCATTAAGAGTTATCTCTTCCTGTGATGTATAAAACTTGCCCTTTTACTATTCTGTTTTATCAACAAAAACAGTTTTTCAAACCCAACTTGTATATTTAATAACCCATTGATCAAAGGTAACTCACTTGGCATTGTTTTTGTTTCCAGAATCTTAACAAAGGGAGTATAAGGAGATGAAGGGCATGTTTGTTCAACAAATGATTCTTTTTGAGGAACAAAATCATTATAAAGCGCATTTAATTGTTTGTAATCAATTGTCCAACAATTTTGTTTGTTCGCAACAGCAATTGGATTATTCATTTTTGCATTCATTTTCTGTTGACTTTTGAAAGCCTCCTCTAGAGTTTCCTCAGAATCTCTAACATTCAAAGGAATTTCTATATTACCCGTCCTTGATGCAACATATAACTTTGGACACTCTGAAATTGCTTGTCTGAGTGTATAAGGATTCGGATACCCCAAACCATGTTTTAATTGTTGATCATAAACAGACAGTGGTTTTGGACCGAGCATAAACATTGCTTGTAAAGAATTACCAATTTTCAAAAACATGTCAACATTCTTTTTCAGTTTTTCCTCAAGATCAAGAATAGTATCATGATACTTATCCTCGTTTTCACTCATTTTTCTTTTTAAAATTAACTGTGATTGTTGTAATTCCTCATTTTTCTGTTTGAAATGTTTGACCTCTTGACTCAACTCATCTCGTTGTTTTTCAAGATTTCGAATAATTTCTCGATCACGATACAATTGAGAGTCAGCTTGTTTTTGAAAACGTTTTGCCACCAAAAACTAATAATGCCCTCAACAAAATAATTTTGTTTCAAAGTTTAAAGTGTTTTAAATAAAAATTGTGTGAGTGGTTTGAACGAACTCAAATTGATAAGAGTAGCTAACAACCCTTACGTAACTTTAATACAATTGATAAGAAGTTGAAACTAAATTTTTCTCATTGACAAAGCCCGGTGCAACGCACGGGTGTCGACAAGCCTCGTTAGTATATATATAATAATATAGGTGTATATTTATTATATATGTATTTAATACTCGATTAATGTGTATAATAAATATAAGTGTATATTTATTATGTTATTAGTATTTCACACGACAGAATACTAACGATCGTTAATTAGTTCGTTTACGAATAATTAACTATAAGGCTTTATTAAATTAATGGGTAATTAAATGTGAAATATCCATAATTATTAAGGAAAAGTCAACACCAAGGTAGGTATTAGAGTTCTTTTTTGGGCAGATTATAGATAGAGGAAAAGGAGGGACTAAAATGTCAAGAATTAGGTAGCTTTTTCTCAATTAAGTTTAACCCTAATCTACACTCTATAAAGGAGAACCTAGATCCTCATTATGAACCTCTTCGTCTTCCTCCTTGTAAGTCCGAACGATACAACACCTTTAGGGTTTTGGTTTTTTCGATTACTTATTGTATTCTTCGTCCGTTAGTTTGTGGAACTAGCATTCGGGTGATATTGGTTAACGTGTAGTGTGGATACACGTAGAGGTTGTTTATTTTAGCAACTAGAAGAGTTTTCGATATTAACACGGGTTTAATACATGTGCGTATTCTCAAGAATCTCGGTTCTTGATTTAGCTTGTTTTGCTAAAAGGTATGCTTTCGGTTTATTATTAGTTGCTATATGAGATTAATTCCGCTGCGTAGCTCGTATGACGATTTCCAACAGTGCCATCACGAGCCAAATCATATAGCTTTGTAATTACAAAAAACGTAAAAAACATGTAAAAAATGCATATTTTGTGTAAATTTCTTACCTTTTATGTGAAATTTTATTTAGGAAATTATTTAGTGATATATTTTTTGCCTAAGTAATCACATAAAATATGGAAATAAAATATGCTACACATTTTATGAATATTATTTTTCTTTTATGTGAAATCTTATTTAAGAAATTATTTAGTAAAATATATTTGCCCTGAATATCACATAAAATATGGAAAAATGAATATTCTCTTGCCTTTGTTACGATTTCATTTAATTCATGAAACTATTTTAGTGATATAATTTTATCCTAGAATACGACAAAATAAGGAAACAAAATAATGTAATTTTTTACATTATTTGACATATTATATTGTTGCAGTATTTATCAAGTATAAATTGTCAACCATGGTTACAATGCATGTAAACCATGTTGTTAAGACTTTAATAAATATTGGTATGCATGAACTTTTTGCTACATAATAAATATGTTTTCAATTGCAAAAGCTGAAGAGAACTTTTGTTGATTTTCTTGTTATAATTACTGCATTGATTGAGTATTAGATAGATTAATTGATTTTGTTAAATTAGGTTGTTGATGACATTTCTCTATAAATCACTATAAAGGGAGTTTTTAATTTATAACTTCAAAAGTACAACCAGTGGGGGGGGGGGGGGGGGGGGGGGGGCGGAAATAGTACGGATTAATATATACAAATTAAATCAAAAACATCAATATTACATAAATATAAAAATGACATAAAAAAGCTTTATTATCTATATACCTCCTCTGTGCACAAATCATTTTCAAAATTAATACCCGGCACTAAAAATCGCCAATGAATTCCAATGGCTTATTGGGTATGTATGTTTGAATATGTACCACTTGCTAAATCATAGGCTATATAGTTAAACTTGTTAAATTTCTTGTAAATGTTCTATAATGCATGTGTTTAGTGGTTTCCGCAAGGAAACCCTCGACGGGACAATGCAAGAATAAACAATTTTACATAAATGTTTTAAACAATATTTTAAGTATGTCGTAGTCGTTAATAGGGTTCGATTATTTTCCATGGGGAATTAACCTTATCCGTAGTAAGATCACTTATACATGGAAATATTGTAAACTTGGTAACCCTAATTTTATAAATGGCATGATGGTTTTAATAGATATTATGGGATTTCTCTATATAGAAAGGTTTCAAAACGAAATAGAATGTATGTAAAAATTACTAGTGTTATAAGGTTGTATGCATGCTTCCTTATACACAATTTTGGTAACACTTGATTTATCAAATATATACCCTAAAATTAAGTCATTTGCCATCCAAGTATGAAATCAGTTGACTTTGTTTTTTACTTTAAGACAATCTTAGGTGAATCCCAAAACAAGGTAATACAACAATCATATGGTCAGACCTGATACTTGTAATAATTAAGATTTTGTAATTAGCAGTAGGTTGTTCAAACTTCAACCCGAAGGCATAAGATGGTTAAACATCTACTTGAACATTGTAATTCTAGATTGAAAACCTTGAAGCCCATAAAAGCTAAGAGTTGCACATGTTGGCAATTATCTATCGCATATTACCTTTTGAGTTTACTATTTCTAGTAGTTCAACTGCATTAATGTTGGATCTTAGACCCTTGTAAAATTAATTGTTTATTTATATAAACATTGGTAGTTAATTTTTAAGGGATGAATTATCGAAAATACTGAAAATGAACTTGGGAAGTTTTTTTAATGTATTAATGCAATGATACCGTAAACAAAAGTTTGTTCTTACTTATGAAAGACAAATTGTGTCTAATTATCCTAAGGAAAAGAAAGATAATTTCCTATACTTTTTTTTCTTATGGAAAAAAGTTATAATAGGAATGACATAATTATCCTAAATTCTATTCGAACTCATATCAAACTTACATGTTATGTAAATTGGACTTCTTATTCTTTTAAGATTGCTTCAATATCCTTATTTGGTTTTGAAATCTTTGAATCATAATAAGAAACTTGGATAACTAGAGAACCTGTGTCTATAGCTATCAAGATTAAAAATATCTTGTTGTAAACAAGACATATATATGAGGTTTGATTGAAAGACAGAAATGTCACCACAATACTGGAAAAGGCAATAACTAAAGATCTCGTGTCTATAGCTATTTCCATAAAACCAGTAAGAGATGCTACACGCCGTTGGTGTAATGAGCGGATAAAGGAGGAATTGCATGCCAATTTTTTAAGTTAATGAAATAGCTGAGATAGCTAGAACTTGAACACACTTTCTTGAATATCTAAGCACATTAGCGATAATGAGTACACATTCAATGAATGGAAAGATAAATTGCAAATTACTTTCACTACTGAAGAAATACTCACAATGTTGTCAGATCGAGTGGATTATTGCAAAAAGCAACAAAATTTTTTTAATATTAAAACAAAAATGACAAACTTAAATTTGTCAATTCAAGGATTATGAGCTGTTTCCTCATAAACATTCTACTTTATTTCTGGCTTGGCTTGAAATAATAAAATACTTTTCAAGTGTAAAACATCTTCATTTAGTAAGAATCACCGTATATTATATTTGATAACTTGTTGCATTTGAGATGTCGCTTCCGTTTAATGTTATCTTTGATAGTTATGCATGATTCCTTATAAATAGATAGAGTTCTATATACACTAGCTATGAGCTTGACACTACTATATTGTCGATACAAACAAACTAACTAGTGTGGTGTTGGTTTATGCAAAGAAGTTATACCTTGCACAAGTGAGAGAAATCTTTATTGTGTGCAAGGAACAACTTAGAGCAATATGACTAATGGTTTCTTGACTGAAAAGTAAGAAAACTATTACTCTAACATAGACTTTTCTACAACATTTAATATATTAGCCCTATTACGAGAATAGTCCAAATAACAAGGTAAGCTAACATGATTATGTTTTTCTGGAAATCATAAAAATGATTTGAGATTAACTTGAAATTACTAAAGAGCTATGTTCAGCACTGCCATTATACAGGAGTTTCACCATGTTATGTCTTCTTGTTAAGACATGTACATGAAGTTATTGACTTGGTCAAAGACTTATAACGAATATTAATATATTGGATGTTTATGTCTACTTGTTAGTAACATACACATTAAATTGTTAACTTTATCAAAGACTTATAAAAAAGATGCAATTGGCTTAGTAATACTATTAACACCATTACATTTTAACTTAAGTTAGTATAATAGGGACTACCATAAAGTATAAGATCAATCTTATTCGAATACCATAGTTTATATGGTTATGACCAACACAGGTATATCAAACTAAATAATTGTATTGAGTTTATGATGAACCTTAACTTATTTAACTCCTAAAGAAATCAAGGTTAGATATTTGAGTATGTCTTGGATATACCCAATAAGACTCCAACCTAGAAGGTTAATTAAGACGTTATTCTAGTAATAAAACGAGATGAATCTCATTGTGTCTTGATTGAATTTCTAAATTTGGTAAAAATCTCTTAGAGATTATTATTGACAAATGCCTAGAACTATTAAGTGTATTTTGGTGGATACCCAAAGGAAACCGATGATACCATTACTACCAACCCACACGAGAATAAAGTATATGTTGTTTCATGCAAAATATTTGAGAATTACACAAATATACAAGAATCAGTAAGAGTCTCACATTGCTAAAAAGCGAGTGGGAGGAAAAAAAAAAAATTGTAGGTCTTGAATTAATTCAAGAAGAAAATACAAAACCTTCTAAAACGCACATGCGAATGTCATATACTTAGGCTATATGAAAATGTTAAACCTTAGAATGATGTTACTCACATTCATAGATCCGCAAGGATACCTCATGATATGTTTTCTATATCAATGGTGAGGATTATGAGTTAGAGGATCACAATGAACCTGCTAGCCCAAGAAGATGCCATTAATTTAAGATCTTGATTAATGAATTGACTCAAATACTATGATGAAGAGATGTTGTCCAAAAGAAATTGATCATATGCTTAGATATAAAACATTTATCTTTAACCTATCGGTTTGATGATGAGGTTTAAATGAGTTTCCTTTTAGATGAAGAACTCATAAGATAATATTTTGTATAGATACTTATTGCACTTAAATGACATAAGTGGTTTACTCTATTCAGAAATTTGACTATGATTTAAAACTTCCACGATTACCGAACTTTAAATATATAAAGATAGATTAAATTGTCATACTTGTCTTGTTCCTTGGAAGGAATAAGACAATATTAAGATTTCAAGAACTCTTTACTGAATGATTGACTAGCGAGATATTAGAGTCATGATGTTTTATGAATCTAATATAATCTTTAAAAAGTATACAAAAATGCTAGAATCTGTATGGATAAAGACACGCCTCTAACGAGCATGATCTTAAGTTCAAGTTGATAAATAAATCACTTGGTTAGATTGATTTTAATTTATAAATAAGATAGCCCATGATACATCAGAAAGCTAGTGAAGTAAAATTTGTTTTTACTTTTCTAAAATCAATTATGTTGTTGAACATATTAAAAACAATTTAATTATCTAAGTAAGATATTATCCCTTAAATTGAAATAAAGTTTCTTGTAAGAATTTTAGGAAATGATACATGCAACATTGGAATAATATGTTTGATACATATGTGGTGAATTAAGTCTAAATGCAATATGAAATATCATTGAGTGAAACTCGAATGATTTATCTCACTTGGTGAGATTAAACACATGAATGGAAACCTTAAGTCCCACTAAAGGATTCATTATGGACATCATATTGTATATGTGATTAGTTGTATCATTTTGCAATGAGTTGTAATAGGAATTTTGACAACATTGAAATCTAATTGAAAGATATTAGAAGGAACATTCTGATTAATGTTTAAAATTTATTCCTAGAATTAATAATGAAGATACTATAGATATACATTGTGGTAATCATAGTAAGATCATTATGATCAATAAACCTTAGGTTTTGTGTAGATATCTCCAACATTTATTAAAGTAGTATTCAGAATTTACATAGTCTGGCATAGTGTAGTTTGTAATACACTAGTGCTATTTTAAAATTGATATGATACTCAATACTCTGAGAGTGCAAGTTTTCAATCATAAAGATAACATTGCTGAGCTACACTTGCTTGGTTAAAAAAGCATAGTTGTTCATAATACTGATATTAAAAGAAATAAAATGCTTACACTTGGAAAACTGTTCAATGATTGTCTCCAACGGGATTTGGCGGTATGTCATCATCTTATGGAAGTAAGATGACTAATAACTCATATAAGTAATACTTATAAGTGAGTGCACACTTACAAAATAACAATCAACATATTATTCAAAGAACTTTACTATTCATGAATTTTTTGAAATAATTATTCTCAAAGTCCCATAAAGATCATGACTGTTGATTGTTCATGGAACCTATGCCTATCACTGATTGTAAATTGTTATGATGAACTTTCACTAGATTTTCATGCACTGATCTTATTGGTATTTTGAATGTGAAACTGTAAGCAGTTGAATAAGCAATGAATGATATACATGGTATAAGGAGTTTTCATTTATATAAGTGTTCTATCAATTGCTTGTATTAAATCTTGAAAAATTTTTTTATGTCTAAACTATGTCCATTGCCAGTTAACAATATAGGAATATTGTTAAATAAGGCAAATGTGAGTGTTTGGTTGTATTCTGGAGAATATGTAAACATGATTCTGCCAACTTCACATATTATTCAATGAGGTTGAATATTTGGATACTCTCCTAGTTAATCACTTTATGGATCGTCGTCATGTTAGGTGCATTACAGCACATGGATGAATAGTTATGTTTATCCTTAGACTTGAGATAAAGCAGGTTTTGCCGTGGTATAGGAATACCATTTCTTGATTCTAATCTACCTCAATACGTTAAAACGGTGGTTATAAGGACTTATTTTCAAAAAGTTTTGAAGCCCGGTGCAACTCACATAAATAACAATCAGATTTTAAAAAGAACCATACATGTATGCATTTAATAAGGATTCACATAAGCAACAATCAAATTTTTCCTAAACACACTAAACCCCCACACTATATGTAAATCACAAACTAAACCCCCTGCAATTATATTTTAACCGTAAAACAACCCTAAAATACAAAATCCATTACATTGACGGACCGAAGACATAACAGCCAGTTTGTTCAATTGGTAAGCAAACCGTATCTATGGTCAAATGCTCAAACACCAAAAACTAATAATGCCCTCAACAAATTATTTTGTTCAAAGTTAAAGTGTTTTATAAAAATTGTGTGAGTGTTTGATATAATGTTCAAATGAAGAAAGTAGCTAACAACTCTTACATAACTTTAGTACAATTGATAAGAAGTTGAAACTAAATTTTGCCCATAGACAAAGCCCGGTGCAACGCACGGGTGTCGACAAGCCTCGTTAGTATATATATATAATAATATAGGTGTATATTTATTATATATGTATTTAATACTCGATTAATGTGTATAATAAATATAAGTGTATATTTATTATGTATATTAATATTCCAACGATAGAATACTAACGATCGTTAATTAGTTCGTTTACGAATAATTAACTATAAGGCTTTTTAATTAATGGGTAATTAAATGTAATTATCCATAAATATTAGAAAAGTCAACAGCAAGGGTATGTTTAGTTCTTTTTTGGGCCAATTATAGATAAGGAAAAGGGAGGGACTAAAAGTGTCAAGATTATGTAGCTTTTTCCCAAAGTTAAGTTAACCTTAATCTTACACTCTATAAGGAGGACCCTAGATCCTCATTCATGAATCCTCTTCTTCTTCTCCTATAAATCGAACGATACAAACACCCTTTAGGGTTTTGGTTTTTTCGATTACTTCTTGTATTCTTTGTTCGTTGGTTCGTGAAACTAGCATTCGGGTGATATTGGTTGACGTGTAGTGTGGATACAAGTAGAGGTTGTTTATTTTAGCAACTAGAAGAGTTTTCGATATTAACACGGGTTTAATACATGTGCGTATTCTCAAGAATCTCGGTTCTTGATTTAGCTTGTTTTGCTAAAAGGTACGATTTCGGTTTATTATTAGTTGCTATATGAGATTAATTCCGCTGCGTAGCTCGTATAACGATTTTCAACAGTGCCATCACGAGCCAAATCATATAGCTTTGTAATTACATAAAACGTAAAAAACATGTAAAAATGCATATTTTTGTGTAAATTTCTTACCTTTTATGTGAAATTTTATTTAGGAAATTATTTAGTGATATATTTTTTTGCCTAAGTAATCACATAAAATATGGAAATAAAATATGCTACACATTTTGTGAATATTTTTTTTATGTGAAATCTTATTTAGGAAATTATTTAGTAAAATATATTTGCCCTGAATATCACATAAAATATGGAAATATGAATATTCTCTTGCCTTTTTATGTGTCATTTAATTCAGGAAACTATTTAGTGAAATAATTTTATCCTAAATAACACATAAAATAAGGAAACAAAATATGTGAATGTTTTACATTATTTACGATATATATTGTTGCTTATTTAAGTAATAAATTGTCAACCATGGGTTACATGCATGTAAATCATGGTTATTAAGCTTAATATGTATGGTATGCATGAAATTTTTGCTACATGAATTAATTGTTTAATTGCAAAAGCTGAGAAGACTTTTGTTGATTTCTTGTTTAATTACGTGCATTGATTGTGTTTAGTACGATTAATTGTTTGTTAAATTGGTTTTGCATGATTTTATATGGCCTTTTGTTTTTTATATATATATATGCAAAAATGATTTTCAAAAATTAATATGGACTAAAATCCAAGGATTAAAATGCTTATTGTATGTATATTGATATGTACACTTTGCTAAATCATAGGCTATATATACGTAAACTTGTTAGAATTCTTGCAAACGTTCTATAACGCATGGGTTTAGTGGTTTCCGGCAAGGGAGACCCTGCTACGGTACACGCAAGAAGTAACAATTTACATAAATGTTTTAAAAAAAAAAAAAAAAAAAATTTTATTAAAAATTTTTTTTTAAAATACAAAAAAAATAAAAAAAAGTATTTTAAAGTATGTCGTAATCGTTACTAGGGTTTGATTATTTCCCGTGGGGAATTAACCTTATCCATAGTAAGATCACTTATACTTAGAAATATTGTAAACATGGTAACCCTAATTTTATAAATGGCATGTGGTTTATAAAATTATGGGATTTCTATTTATAGAAGGTTTTAAATGAAATGGAAATGTTTTAAAATCACTAGCGTTATAATGGGTTGTATGCATGCTTCCTTATACACATTTTTGGTAACATTGTTTTTATCAAATTCTACCCTAAAAATTAAGTCATTTGCCATCCAAGTATGAAATCACTTAAGTTGTATTTTTACTTAGCTCGTAGTTTATGTAATGATTAGATTAGTAATCTAGTCCAGCCCAAGACCCATAGGAAGCCCATCATAGCCTATGGGCCGGCCTATAGGACATATATAAGCCATTTCCTAGCCTTGGAGAGGGGTTGGTTGTTTCATTTTTCTATATTTTTCCACATAGTAATTCCATCATCCATTCCATCACTTTCTCTATCTAAACATCACAACCCACATCTCTCTCTTGTTCTTGGTTTTAGATCATAAGATTACATGTTTCTTCATAGTTCAACTGCATTAATGGTAGAACGTCAAGTTGGATCTTAGACCCTTGTAAAATTAATTGTTTATTTATATAAACATTGGTAGTTAATTTTTAAGGGATGAATTATCGAAAATACTGAAAATGAACTTTGCACGTTCTTTTAATGTATTAATGCAACGATGCCGTAAACAAAAGTTTGTTCTTACTTATGGAAGACAAACTGTGTCTAATTTTCCTAAGGAAAAGAAAGACTATTTCCTATACTTTTTTTTCTTATGGAAAAAAGTTATAATAGGAATGACAGAATTATCCTAAATTCTATTCGAACTCATACCAAACTTACATGTTATGTAAATTGGACTTCTTATTCTTTCAAGATTGCTTCAATATCCTTATTTGGTTTTGAAATCTTTGAATCATAATAAGAAACTTGGATAACTAGAGAACTTGTGTCTATAGCTACCAAGATTAAAATATCTTGTTGTAAACAAGACATATTTATGAGGTTTGATTGGAAGACAGAAATGTCACCACAATACTGGGAAAGGCAATAACTAGAGATCTCATGTTTATAGCTATTTCCATAAAAACCAGTAAGAGACGCTACACACCCTTGGTGTAATGAGCGGATAAAGGAGGAATTGCATGCCAATTTTTTAAGTTAATGAAATAGATGAGATAGCTAGAACTTGAACACACTTTTTTGAATATCTAAGCACATTAGCAATAATGAGTACACATTCAATGAATGGAAAGATAAATGGCAAATTACTTTCACTACTGAAGAAACACTCACAATGTTGTCAGATCGAGTGGGAGTAATGCATTTTATAAACAAAAATGACGAACTTGAAATGTTGTCAAATTCAGTGGGAGTTATGAGTTGTTTTCTTATAAGCATCCTATTTTATTTCTGGCTTGGCTTGAAATAATAAATTACTTTCCAAGTGTAAAACATCTTCATTTAGTAAAAATTGTCGTATATTATCTTTGATAATTTGTTGCCTTTGAGATGTCGCTTTTGTTTAATGTTATCTTTGATAGTTATGCACGATTCCTTATTAATAGATGGAGTTTTATATACACTAGCTATGAGTTTGACACTGTCATATTGTCGATACAAACAAACTAACTAGTGTGGTGTTGTTTTATGCAAAGAAGTTGTACCTTATACAAGTGGGAGAAATCTTTATTGTGTGCAAGGAACAACTTAGAGCAATATGACTAATGGTTTCTTGACTGCAAAGTAAGAAAACTATTACTCTACTAGGACTTCTACACATTTAATATATGTAGCCCTATTAAGAGAATATGTCAAGATAACAAGGTAAGCTACATGATTATGTTTTCTTGGAAATCATAAATATGGAGTTTGAGATTAACTTGAAATTACTATTGAGGCTATGTGTCAGCACTTATTTTACTTTAGTTTAACAATTGTTATGTCTTCTTGTTAAGACATGTACATGAAGTTATTGAATTGGTCAAAGACTTATAACGAATAGTAATATATTGGATGTTTATGTCTACTTGTTAGTAACATACACATTAAATTGTTGACTTGATTAAAGACTTATAAAAGGATACAATTGGCTTAGTAATACTATTAACACCATTACATTTTAACTTAAGTTGGTATAATAAAGACTACCATAATGTATAAGATCAATCTTATTGGAATACCACAGTTTTATGGTATGTCCAACAAAGGTAATTAAACTATATATTGTTTTGATTTATGATGACCTTAACTTATTTAACTCCTAAAGAAATCAAGGTTAGATATTTTAGTATGTCTTGGATATACCTAATAAGACTCCAACCTAGAAGGTTAATTAAGATGTTATTCTAGTAATAAAATAAGATGAATCTCATTGTGTCTTGATTGAATTTCTAAATTTGGTAAAAATCTCTTGGAGATTATTATTGATAAATGCCTAGAACTATTAAGTGTATTTTGGTGGATACCCAAAGGAAACGATGGGATAAAATTTCTACAACCCACACAAGAACAAAGTTTATGTTGCTCGTCATGCTAAGATATTTGAAAATAGACTCAAATATACAAGAAGCGAGTGGGAGTCTCACTTTGCTAAAAGCGAGTGGGAGTATTGTAGGTCTTGAATTAATTTAAGAAGAAAATACAAAACCTTCTAAAACGCACTAGCGAATGTCATATACTTAGGCTAAACATGAAAATGTTAAACCTTAGAATGATGTTACTCACATTCATAGATCCGCAAGGATACCTCATGATATGTTTTCTATATCAATGGTGAGGATTATGAGTTAGAGGACCACCATGAACCTGCTAGCCATAGGAGATGCATAATTAGATTTTGGATTTAATGAATGACTCAAAGACTATGAATGAAGAGATGTTGTCCAAAAGGAGATAATCATATTCTTGAGATTTATTTTATCTTTAACCTATCGGTTTGATGATGAGGTTTGAATGAGTTTCCTTTTGGAGAAGACCCATAAGGACAATATTTTGTATAGATATTTATTGCACGTTAAATGACATAAGTGTTTACTCGTATTCAAGTAATTGACTATGATTAAAACTTCCTCGTTTATGAACTTTAAATATATAAAGATGATTAAATTGTCATACTTGTTTTCCTTAGAAGGAAATATGACAAAATTGGATTTCAAGAACTCTTTATTGAATGATTGACTAGCGAGGATGATATGTAATGATGTTTTATGAATCTAATATAATCTTTACAAGTATACGAAAATGCTAGAATCTGTATGGATTAAGAGCACATATCTAATGAGCATTATCTTAAGTTCAATTGTTAAATAAATCACTTGTTGGATTTGATTTTAATTATAAATAAGATAGCTCATGAGTACATCTGAAAGCTAGTGAGAGTAAAATTTGTTTTTACTTTTCTAAAATTAATTATGTTGTTGAACATATTAGAAACAATTTATTTGTCTAAGTAAGATTTTATCCTTTAGATTGAAATAAAGTTTCTTGTAAGAATTTTAGAAAATGAAACATGCAACCTTAGAATAATATGTTTGATACATATGTGGTGAATTAAGTCTAAATGCAATATGAAATATCATTGAGTGAAACTCGAATGAATTATCTCACTTGGTGAGATTAAACACATGAATGAAAACCTTAAGTCCCACTAAAGGATTCATTATGGACATCATATTGTATATGTGATTAGTTATATCATTTGCATGAGTGTAAGATGATTTGACAACATTAGAATCTAATTGAAAGATATTAGAAGGAACATTCTGATTAATGTTTAAATTATGAATTTATTCCTAGAATTAATAATGAAGATACTATGGTTATACATTGTGGTAATCATAGTAAGATTATTATGATCAATAAACCTTGGGTTTGTGTGATATCCAAACATTATTAAAGAAGTGTTTAGAATTTACGGTAGTCTGACATAGTATTGTTTGTATACACTAGTGCTTGTTTAAATTGAGATGATACTCAATCTATGTAGAGGCAAGTTTTCATCATTATATGATAACATTGCTGGCTATGCTTGCTTGGTTTAAAAATCATAGTTTCATAATACTACATTAAAAGAATAAGAATGCTTTATAGTTTGGAAAACTGTTGAGATGATTGTCTCTGTCAGGATGTTTGGTGTATGTCATGCATCTTATGGAAAGTAATGTGACTAGACTCATATAAGTAATACTTATAAGTGAGTGCACACTTACAAAATAACAATCATACTCAAAGAACTTCAATGTTCGTGAATTTTTGAAATAAGTATTCTCAAAGTCCTAAAAGATCATGACCTGATTGATTTGTTCATGGAACCTACGCCTTATCACTGATTATGATTGTTATGGATGATACATTTAACTAGGATTTTCATGCACTGATCTTATTTGGTATTTGGATATTAGAACTGTAAGCAATTGTATTAAGCAATGAATTGATATACTTGGTATGATCATTTTCATTTATACTACTGTGTTCTATATTTGCATGTTTAAATCCTTGAATAAATTTATTTATTTTAAAATATGTCCATTACCAGTTAACAATATGGGAATATTGTTAAGATAAGGCAAATGTGAGTGTTTGGTTGTATTCTAGAGAATATGTAAACATGATTCTGCCAACTTCACATATTATTCAATGAGGTTGAATATTGGATACCTCACCTGTGTTAATCACTTTATAGATCGGCGTCATTAGGTGTATTACACACATGGTGAAAGTTATGTTTATCCTTAGACTTGAGATGAAAGCAGGTTTTGCATGTATGGATAACATTTCTTGATTCTAGTCAACCTTTATACTGTTAAAAGGTAGTTATAAGGACTATTTTCAGAAATGTTTTGAAATACATGACAAACACTTGTAGTCAAAACAAAATTTGTTCCTCCACGTGTTTGGGAGTTAGATACTTATTGGGCCCCTCATTGGGTCAATCAGATGTTTGTGTAGCCGTGCCCAAAGTGTAGTTAAGATGATTCTTCTTATGTTTGGTAATCATGAGCAATACAGATGCGAGAAACAGAATCGGTAAACTATGGAATGACTTTTGATCCATATCTATATTTAAGATTATATTTGAAACAAAAGGATAGGACTAACTTGAACCATAGATGGCTGAAATGTTTACTGAAACCATACTCAAGTATCTAGGAGCATTGATGATGTTGCTAGACTATTCGTCAATGTTAGTATGTTATATTCTATGACCATGACATTTGCAATGGGTGCTGTTGGGATATGCTCATGTCATATGAATATTTATACGGCTGGGAATAAGTGAGCCTACGGGGGTCACACACGTATACACTTATATATCACTCTATTGGTATATATATAATAATATAAGTGTATATTTATTATATATGTATTTAATACTCAATTAATGTGTATAATAAATATAAGTGTATATTAATATTTCAACGATAGAATACTAACGGTCGTTAATTAGTTTGTTTACGAATAATTAACTATAAGGCTTTTTAATTAATGGGTAATTAAATGTAATTATCCATAAATATTAGAAAATTTAAAAAGTCAACACCAAGGGTATGTTTGGTTCTTCTTTGGGCCGATTATAGAGAAGGAAAAAGGGAAGGACTAAAAATGTCAAGATTAGGTAGCTTTTTCCCAAAGCTATGTTAACCCAAATCCTACACTATATAAGGAGGACCCTAGATCTTCATTCATGAATCCTCTTCTTATTCTCCTGTAAGTCGAACGATACAAACACCCTTTAGGGTTTTAGTTTTTTTGATTACTTCTTGTATTCTTCGTTCATTAGTTCGTGGAACTAGCATTCGGGTGATATTGGTTGACGTGTAGTGTGGATACACGTAGAGGTTGTTTATTTTAGCAACTAAAAGAGTTTTTGGTATTAGCACGGGTTTAATACATATGCGTATTCTCAAGAATCTCTAGTTCTTGATTTAGCTTGTTTTGCTAAAAGGTACGCTTTTGGTTTATTATTTATATTAATTATAGTTGCTATATGAGATTAATTCTGCTACGTAGCTCGTATAATATTAGGTTATTTTAGATAACGATTTCCAACACTCATCACCCACAGAATCTTCATCAGATGATGAATAAACATTTCACTATCTTACAAGAAGTTGTCTGTGAAAACTAAAACTAATGTGATAATCAGATGATGAATAATCATTATCTTTTTCAATGAACTTAGGGGACCATTCTTCAAGCTCTTTAACACGGATCCGGTGAACCTTGCCTTTAACAATGACTTTAACTTTATCATTGATTATCACATTAGTTTTAGTTTTCACAGACAACTTCTTGTAAGATAGTGAAATGTTCTCTGAATCTTCTAAGTCTGCGAGTTCTCCCCATATTGAAGCTATTTTTGTAAACGAATTATGCGTCAACACTTTTATAGACAACCCTTCAATAGAGATCCAAACTATTCTTTCATCACTCATGAATGAATTACAAGCAGTTTGCAACACACTAAACCATGAACCAACACCAACATGTTTACTAATCTTCTCTTTAGAAACAATGGAATCCATTTCTAAGAGAACCCACAAGCCACCCACGTAAGTTAGTTTTGTTGGGATTTTACAACTAACTAACCATTAAACTACACTAATATGCAGCAGAAAACACATAAACACGTATATAATACATAATTAACAAATGGAACAAGAACGTGTACCTTTTAGCAATTAACGAAACACCTTCTTGAGTATACGCGTGTGTATAAATCGAGTACCATGCAATAACCACCCAAGATCTAAATGATTAATCAAGGTTACCAAAACTCATTGAGACATATCTACATGATTTTTTGGGTGCAGCCACACATACATTTGATTAACCCTGCGAGGGGGCCAGTGGCATCATTCTTCAACTATTGAAGGAATAAATGACTACAAGTGTCATGTCACATGCTTCATAATCACTTATGAAATAGTCCTTATTTGCTAACTTATTCAAGATAACTAGAACTAAATCAAGAAGAATAATCTACACGTGCAAGACCTACTTGCATCTTAAGTCTAAGGATTTAGTAAACAAAATCACTTACAAGATTCACTTAATGACGTCGATCCATAAAGTGATAATCTTGTTAATTAGGGAAGTCCGACATTCATCTTATGAACATCATGTGAGTTTGGCAGACACGTCCTTTAATATCTAAAAAATAACCAATCACTCAGATTTGTATTAGTTCAAAAATATTCCCATATTGTTGATCGACAATGAACTAATTTAGAATAATGAAATTATTCACGAATTAAACATGCAAATATAGGACATAATTTATATTAAATATAACTTCATACCACGTATCTTTATCATTAATAAAATTGTCTTAACATCCTTTATCCAAATACTAAACACAGATCTACATGAAACTACTAGCTAAACGAAGTCCCATGCTCCTAACATGTTGAGTAAGTTTTCCTTTTGATAAAGCCTTCGTAAAAGGATCTGCTAGATTATCATCTTTGTGAACTTTATGAAGATTAATTTCGCCTAGTTTAATATACTCGCGAACATAATGATATCTTCTATGGTAGTGTCTGGCGCCCCTCTGAACCCCGGGTTCGTTGGCGATAAGAAGTGCAGATGAATTGTCGCATAGCATCTTAATAGGTTTGTTTATTGTTGGTATAATACCAAGCCCTGAAATAAACTTCTTAATCCAAACAGCTTCCATCGCAGCTTTTGAAGTAGCTATGTATTCAGCTTTTGTAACGGACATTGCAGCAGTACTTTGCTTAGAGATTTTCCAGTCTACTACACCTCCATTCAAAATGAAGATGTATCCTGTATGAGATTTTATGTCATCTCTATTGGACTCAGATCTAGCATCGCAATAGCAATCAACTCAAAGTTTAGCTTTAGGATTTCCACCATAAACCAAGAACACATCTTTAGTATTTCTTAATTACTTAAGAATGGTTTCCACAGCAGTCTAGTGTGGTTCACCCAGATTCTATTGAAAATAATTTGTTATGTTTTGCGTGAACACAACATCAGGTCTAGTGCATCTAACCGCGTACATAATGGATCCTACTGCTGAAGCATAGGAAACATTTTGCATACGCTTCACCTCTTTAGGTGTTGAAGCACCTTGTGTTTTATTTAAGTCAAGTTTTTCTTGCATGGGGATATAACCACGTTTGGAAGTATCCATCCTGAATATTTTCAAGATTTTATCCATGTAAGTACTTTGACTTAGTCTAATTAATCGCTTTGATCTATCTTGGTAGATCTTGATTCCAAGAATAAATGTTGCTTCCCCTAAATCATTCATGGTGAAACCTTTCCAATATATGACTTTACACTTTGTAAACTTGTAATGTGATTTCCCATGATAATTATGTCATCGACATATAAGATGAGGAATGTAACATTACTCCCACTACCCTTTTGATATACACATGGCTCATCAAGATTTTGAGCAAATCCAAACTCTTTGATTTCCTCATCAAATCTTTTATTCTAGCTTCTTGATGCTTGCTTAAGACCATAAATGGATCTTTGACGCTTGCATACTTTTTTGGGATGATTAGGATCAACAAAACCTTTAGGTTGCACCACATAAATGTCTTCATCAAGATAACATGTTAGATGCTATGTTTGCTAAGTAGATATCATACGAAAGCTATTAGAATAAAGGAGAGGAGCTAGAGATTATTTTCTTTATTTTCTAAATTTTCATTTCAAAAGGGGAAAATAGAAATGGGAGGGAGAAGTGAATGTTACAAAGACAAGACATGTATATATACTCCTCCAAGATGAGTATATATACTTATTACTAAACTATTTCTATTTTCCCTAAACTTAGTTAAACCTTGGTCAATTTTACTTAACTTTGACCAAGATAGACTTTATTACATCATTACTACTAATAAAACTATAAACTAAGCTAAGACCAATTACTAATAATAATTAACACTTTTATCGTTCCTAACAATCTCCCCCTAAGGGTTGATTATTACAGACGCTTCATCGTCAGTAGAATTGGTCTTCCATTCACAAAAGATTCCTTTTCATTCAAAAATATTTTCTGGTATTCCAAAATATCTTTTCTCCATGTTTCTCCCCCTTCAGGAGGATCAGCATCTCAATGTTGGTCATCATGACATGCAAAAAGTTATGGCGTTTCAAACTTGGCTTGCAAACTTTCCTATATTCTTGGATTAGTTGCTTGATCTTGAGGCTTTGCCTTCATAGTTTGATACATTTGTTGTTGAAGATCACCAGATGATGTTGTAGAAGTTAAAGAGCGTAATTTAGGATACAGATTAAGAGTTGTATTCTGCATATCCTGACAAAACAATTCTTCAATCATTTTTTGTGCATGAGCTGCAAATTCCTTGGATACCATACCAGATATGTCAACAGGAGAAACTTCGCGATCCTTGTCAACAGCAAGCTTTACTAAATGAGGCATCTCTTTTTTAATTATTTCATTTGTTTTTGTAACTGTTAGCTCAAGAACAATTGTGTTGCAGTGCTGTATAACTTCATTGATCTTGTCCGCAAAGAATTCTTGAGTGATGAACTTGTTTTTTATATGAGATTGAATTAATCCACTTCGTCTGCACATGCCAGCAATACTTCCTGGTAGATTTCTTGTGTTGCAGTGGTGTATTCCTATTCGTTCCTTGGATAGAAACAACCGGTTGCGGTTGATTCATTGGAACGTCTACTTTCATAAACACCGTCTCATACTCCTTAAAATCATTTGTCTCTTTAATCGCCGTAGTTAAGAGAGCATCCGGAATCAGCATCCCTCAAACTAAGACATTTCCCGTTGTATACACACTAACCAAAGTAACATCATCCTTGATGGAATGATAATCCTCTTCAAGTATTTTGGGATTATTGGGAAATTTCTTCATCAGATCAGCAATAATCAACTTGATAAAATAAGGATACTGAATAGCTTTCTTTTTCTAAAATACATTATTTATAAAATCCTACCAAAGAAGAACAACATAATCAACATTGGTTCGATTAACCACAGCATGAAACAATTAAAGAATGTTGATTTTGGTTTGATCATGGCCAGATGTTCTTGTTGTTAAGCATCGGTTGAACACCTTGAACATAGTTTGCCATGGTTGCGCCAGATTCTTGGTAAAGAAAGCACTAACTTTGTCGACAACACCTTGATAACCAACTCTGTTCATGAATGCTTCAATAGTGTGAATGTTGGTTGGTGCGACAAATGAAGTATCAAGAGTTTCCACTGGTAAATGAAGAGTATCTCAGAACATATCCACAGTGTATGTAAAATGTTAAGTATCCAGCAAGAATTAGATTGTATCCTTAGTATTTGGTACTTTGCTCACCGTTCTCCAGAATTGTTGTAGGTACACAACATAGACATCAGCAGTAGCAGTAAAAGCATAACTGAGTGGATGATCAAGTAAGATCTGCCCAACTATCTTGCATTCAGGAGAACAAGGAATACTCTACAACACCGCATAATTGTTGCATCTCCTAATTGATTTGTATTGTGGAACAAGTTGAGCTGCTGGAACCACTTGTTGAGCCATGTGGAATACTGTATGATGACATGAATGAATTAGGGAAATGATACAAAGTTTAAAATTTCAAATTTATAACATTTTTGTCTCTTTCCACTCTGTTTGTTTTATATGCTTTAGCATTTCTTTTTGAGCATATTCTGATCATTTTCTTTCTCATGTGCCAATTTTTTGCTTTTTCGGGCACATGCCATACGCTTTATTTGAATTATTCCTTTAAACTAATTTTGTATGCTTTGGCAATTATTTTCCGAGCATACATTGATTTGATTTTTCACGTATGGATTTTATCTCTCTTTCTGTTTGATTTTTCCTCGCCAAAAACTGTTTTGTGAAATGATACTCTTTAAAGAATAATGAAGAAAAGCTTTGATTTAGAAAAGCCCAATTTGACAAAAATTCAAATTGTGACAACCATTGATATTTAAGAAATCCAAAAGCAGAACTTCATATTCTCAAAAAACTTTTAGTAAAGAGTACCATTTGCTTGACATAAAAATTCAGCTTTTGACTTTGAAATTGAGACAAACTTTTTCCAAAACAAGGTTTTTTAAAATTTTTTATTGAAAAACAATGATTACATAACCGATCTAAAGAAACATAAATGGGATGGTCACTAATCCACTCACTCCTCATTCTGTTTAATGCAGAAAACGGTCAAAACTGGACATGACTTAGACCATTTATCCAATTATGTTCAAAAGATAGTCATAAATCATTTTTGAATGATTTCGAAACAATCTTTTTCAAAAACTTGAACATTTCTTTTGACGATACATAAGAAACTCTATGATCACAGACAGTTGAAGCTTCATAAATGTATTTACGCAAAAATGTTGTTTTCCATACTTTTGAAATTGTTGATCACTTTTGATTGAAATTTTTTGTTAAACAAAACATGATCTTATATATAATATTTGGATGGTCAGTAGATTGCTCACTCCTCATCCTGTTAAATTCAGGAAACGGTCGTAACTGGACACAATCTTCACCATTGGATCCATTTATCAATATAAAATATAATTTGGAAACAAAATTTATCATTTGATTTCGTAAGATGCCCTTTTTTAAACATTGAAACCCTTTTGAGATTCCAATAAAAAATTATTCCATTTCATTTCCTTATACGAAACCCAAAATTTCAGCTCATTAAGCCTTACGAAACCCATTTTAGGCCCAAAATATCATTTACGAAACCCATTGACCCAATATTGTTCACGAAACCGAAACTTGTGAACATATTCTTTCGTAAACTTTGATTTTTCAAAAAAAAATGATAAGCTTAATGATCCTGCTTATTTTAACAGCTTATGTATCATTTTCCAACGTTTAAGCTTATTTATCAAATTCTCAAAGTTACGAAACCTGTCTTAGTTACGAAACCAATGATTACAGTCCACAAATTGATATTTCCAATAATCAAGCAATTCCAATCAAGTTATTAAGTACATATTAGCATTTTGCCTCAATCAATTTTATTTTCTAAACACCTTCCAAATTTACGAAACCCTAGATCTGACCCAAAAAAAACAACAACTAATAGCACAATGATGATAAATAGGACTCGATTCTTACGTTTTCCAGCACAAGAGTTCAACAAATCGATTTGGATCGAAAGTTCTTTAACACGAAAGCTCAAATAACTGAGAGAGATTACGAAACCTTATTTTATTGATTTTACAAAAGTGATACAGTTTCATACGTAACTGTGCCTTTTATATCTCCGAAAATAACTTTCATACTTTGGCAAATTTAGTCCCTTAAGTTTCTTACGTAAGCTATTTAAACCCTACGAAAGACACTTTTGAATGTTGACAGTTTTAGTCCCTCAAGTTTCTTACGTAAGCCTTTTAAACCCTACGAAAGCTACTTTCCAACTTTGTCATTTTCAGTCCCTTGAGATTCTTTCGTAAACAACAATCATTCATACGAAAGTTGTTTTTTGCATTTTTCACCTTTTATTTTCAAAAATAACTTTCGTATCCCCTTTTTATCCAAAGTTTCATAACTCCCCCTTGAAGTTAGATCACTTTTCAATTAAGTTCCCATTTTGATTTGAAAAAATTTCATAACTCCCCCTCGAACAATTATCCATTTTTGAAATCACTTTTTCTTTTTTTTTTTGGATAAAAATTTGTTTGGAAAGAAGTTATTTTTGCTTTTGAGCACACAATTTTTATTTGATGACGATTTGACTTGAAAATTTTTATAACTCCCCCTCAATAAGATATCTAATTAAAGAACTTATTGAAAGATAGTTAATTTTGCAGTTTTGGAAATTCTTTTGAGAAGATTATGAAAATACAAAAATTACATAACTCCCCCTTGAATAAATGTCTAGTTAAAGAACTTATTCAAGATATTGTTAATTCTTACAATTTTGCACACTTGAAATTTTCAAAATAAGATGATTTTTGAAGAAATCTTTTGTTTTTTAATGGAATTGGATTTGCAAAACATATTTTTTAGCAGTGAAAAATCATTTTGATGCCATGTTTTTAAAAAATTTAGTATCATAAGACTGATTTGAACATAGAAAATATGTGTTTAAATCCTTAAAATTTGTTTAAAAAAAACTTTTTTGAGTTTTAAAATTTTTCAATTTTTGTTTTGTTTTTTAAATGTATTTACAAATGTTTTTTATGTATGATCTTTCATTCAAGAAGACAACTTTACGAGACGTTCCAACTAGGTTGGAGTCATACACCGCATACCAATTTTGTGAACTAGAAACTCAAACCTTTCCTTCGTGAGGGCTTTTGTAAAGAGATCAGTAAGCTGGTATTCCGTCCCGACAAAGTATAATTCAATTGTACCTTTCTCAACATGCTCTTTGATGAAATGATAACGGATGTTAATATGTTTTGTTCTTGAATGTTGTACGAGATTGCAAGATATGGCAATTGCACTTTTTGAGTCACAGTAGATCAGAATCTTGTGGTAACGATATCCATAGTCCAGCAGTTGTGTTCTCATCCAGATGACTTGAGCACAACAAGCAGACAAGGATACATACTCAGCTTTCGCAGAGGATATTGTTGTACAATCTTGCTTTTTCGACGACCAGCTGACTAGCTTATCTCCTAGAAATTGAATGCCTCCGGATATGCTTTTGCAATCATCATTACACCCTGCATGGTCTGCATCTGCATATGCAATTAGCTTAAACCTGGAATCATTCGGGTACCATAGTCCCATGTTAATGGATTGTCTAAGGTAGCGAAAGATCCTTTTGACCTTTTTGAGGTGTTTTTCAGTTGGGCGTGC
>BQNB010003027.1:57838-118711 GCA_026074375.1 Tanacetum coccineum
TCCTAGTTGATATGCTTATGCCTGACATTGTTGAGCACTTAGAGTAGGTTGAGGAGGTTGTACAGGGTATTTATGGGCACGTTATGGAGATACCTCTTTAGAGGTTAAAGGATATTGAGTTAGGACAGAGACAGTTAGAGGCGGAGAGTTTGATTGCTAGTAGAGAGAGAGCTGGTTTGCTTAATCGTGTTACGACCTTGGAGGGGAGCAAAACGAGGCTTTGAGACACCCTAAGGATGGAGAGTATGAGAGTCGATAGGTTTCGGCAACGCATGGGCTATATGGAGGATGAGCTCACACATATCTGTAGGTTTCGTTACTGTGAAACGTTTTTGTTTTCGTCCCTAGAGTAGTACTATTTCAAGCTGTGTATGGATGTTAGACTAGTAGTAGAGCTAGTTATTAGTGTAAATCAAGTACCCCGTTATGGGTTGATTCTAACCGACTATGATGCTTTTATATGATATGAAAATCTTATTATGATTCTCTCGTGTGTTCGTCTCTTATTGTTATTTATTCATTCTGGCAAAACGTGTTTTATTGTATTTTTAGCTTTACCTTATAAATCTTATTTACCGTTTATAATAACTTACTTGTATAAACCCCTATTACCGTTATTCATAGTACTATATCAGTATACGAATCTCACCGTTTGTGCTAATATTGTGTTAGGATCAGACTATTACTTTGGCTCTGTGTATGACCCTAAGAAGCTATGATAGACCATTGCTTCAATCGAAGATAGCGGAGGCGTGGCTTGCTCATCGGAGGCAAACCAGCTACTTGGACGCAAACCATACTGCTGGACTGGTTATTAAAAGTCAAAGCCATAATGAAGATGATGGTGACAATGGAAACGGTGGGGGAAATGGAAACAGGAATGGAGGAGGCAATGGGAATGGAAATCCCAATGGGAATGATAGAGGTGCTATGCCTGTCGCTCATGAGTGTACTTATCATGATTTCATAAAGTGTCAACCACTTAACTTTAAAGGAACTAAAGGAGATGTTGGGTTAACAAGATGGTTCGAGAAGATAGAGACATTATTTCACATCAGTAATTGTCCAGAGAAGTACCAAGGTAAGTATGCTATGTTCACTCTGTTAAATAGTGCATTAACTTGGTGGAACTCGCACAAGAGAACCATTGGAGCTGATGCTGCATTTGCCATGTTGTAGAGAGAACTTATGAAGCTAATGACTGAGGTGTATTGTCCAAGAAATGAAATTCAGAAAATGGAGATTGAGCTGTAGAATCTAACTGTGAAGGGTAATGACTTGACTGCTTATACCCAAAGATTTCAAGAGTTGACCATGTTATGCACCAAGATGGTTCATGAGGAGGAGGACTGAGTCGAGAAGTTTATTGGAGGTCTCTTGGATAATATCTAGGGAAATGTGATTGCTGCAGAACCCACGAGACTCTAGGATACTATCTGGATTGTCAATAATTTGATGGATCAGAAATTAAAAGGTTATGCTGCTAAAAGTGTGGAGAACAAAAGAAGGCTTGATTTTAACCAGAAAGACAACCGTGTACAACAACCCCCTTATAAGAGACAAAATGTTGGTGGACAGAATGTGGCAAGATCCTACACGGCTGGTAACAATGAAAGAAGGGGATATGCTGGGCCTTGGCCTTACTGCAACAAATGTAAGCTACATCATGAGGGGCAGTGTACTGTGAGATGTAGTAACTCTAAGAAAGTTAGGCACATGGCAAGGGATTGTAAAGCCGCAGTTGCTACAACTACTCGAGGAGCCTCAGATCCGAATCAGAAGTGATGCGGATCTTTAACGGCCGAACAACATACGAATTAAAAGATCAATTGGATTGATAATTCCAGTGGGGAACTCGATTAAAGAAAAAGCTTTTATTATCAAAACTCAAAAGATATCTCCATACAAAGAAAAGACCCACTATTTATAGGAAAACTAGAATCAATCTAAATAAAGATTGATTTGACTTTCCTTTTCCTAAATTTATAATTGATTAGAAATTGATACTTTCCTAACTAAAGTTTATTGTCAAACAAGAAACATAAATAAAAAAAGAAAGTAAATATTTTGACTTTGACTAAAAGTTGAGATATGCAGACATGTTGATATTGCGATCCAATGCCCCTGCATCAAGAAGGTTGGTACTTTTTATGAGTGTAGGAGGCAGGGACACTATAGGAGTGATTGCCCAAAGCTAAAAAATCAGAACCGTGGAAAAAAACGGGAAACAAAGTGGGATTAGTGAAGCAAGAGGGAAATCATATGTACTAGTTAGAGGAGACGCTAACCCAGATTCCAACATGTCACGGGTACGTTTCTTCTCGACAATCGTTATGCTTCTATGTTAGTTGATTCGGGTGCCGATAGAAGTTTTGTGTCGACTACCTTTAGTGCTTTGCTTGATGTCATCCCCTCTACACTAGATGTTAGCTACGCTGTCGAATTAGCCGACGGGAGAGTTGTTGAAACCAATACTGTGCTTAAGTGGCATGACTGTAGTTAGGATTGTTAGGTCAACCCTTCAAATATTGACTAATGCCGTAGATCTTGGTAGTTTTGACGTCATCATTGTTATGGATTGGTTGGGAATATCATGTGGTATCATTTATGATCAAAAGATCCTGTACGTTATTCTATGGAGATGAAGTCCTGATAGTCCAAGGTGATAGAAGTGGCGAAGGAAAGAAGTTGAAGTTGAGCATTATATCGTGCACTAAAACTCAGAAATATATTAAGAAGGGTTGCCCAATTTTTCTGGCACAAGTTACGAAAAAGGAAACCGAAGATAAGTCGAAGGAGAAGCGACTTGAAGACGTGCCGACTGTACAGGACTTTTTGGAAGTCTTTCTAGAAGACTTGCCTAGATTACCACCGACGTGACAAGTTGAATTCCAAATTGACTTAGTCCCTGGTGCTGCACCTGTAGCACGAGCCCCATATAGATTACCACCGTCAGAACTGTAAGAACTGTCTACTCAACTACAAGAACTTTCTGACAAGGGATTTATAAGACCAATTTCCTCATCCTGAGGAGCTCTAGTCTTGTTCGCCAAAAATAAAGATGGATCTTTTCGGATGTGTATCGACTACCGTAAACTAAACAAGCTTACTGTGAATAATCGATATCCACTTTTGAGAATCGACGACTTATTTGATCAGCTGCAAGGATCAAATGTCTACTCGAAGATCGACTTAAGGTCTAGTTATCACAAACTCAGAGTTCATGATGAGGACATTCCAAAGATGGCGTTTAGGTCTGGTTATCACTAAGGTACTAGAGGTATTCATGGACTTGATGAATCGGGTGTGTAAAAAGTACTTAGAAAAATTCGTGATCGTTTTCATTGATGACATCCTGATCTACTCCAAGAGCATGGAAGAGCATGAAGAACATCTTAAGACGGAAGAAATGTATGCTAAGTTTTCGAAGTGTGATTTTTGGCTGTCAAATGTACAATTTCTCGGTCACGTGATTGATAGTGAAGGCATTCACGTAGACCTAGCTAAGATTGAGTCAATCAAGGATTGGGCATCGCCCAAGACTCCGACAGAAATTCGTCAATTTTTAGGTCTTGCCGGCTATTACCGACGATTTATCGAAGGTTTCTTAAAAATTGCCAAGCCTATGACGAAGTTGACTCAAAAGAGCAAGAAGTTTGATTGGGGTGAAAAGGAATAAGCTACATTTCAACTGTTGAAGGAGAAATTGTGTAGTGTGGTATGTGTTTAATTACACATACTTTTGACCACTAAAACCGGACTTAAATGACCAAAAACGTACCAAAAATACATTGTATTTGTATGTTTTGCATTTGTATTATGCAGGTAACGGATATCCAAGAAAAGGACAAAAATCGAAGCCAAAACGACAAAACCGAGCACGAGAACGGAAAGACCGTGAGAAGTCAAAAAGTCAAAGTCAAAGTCAACCCCGGGAAGAGGCATTGGAAAAAGCATCGAAAACCGAACCCGAAAACCTAAATTGTCAAAAGTGGGCCCACCCGTACCCACCTAGTGGGCCCGGGTCAGCCCACTTATATATTACAAACATTATAAAACCAAAAAGCCCAAGTCTCCTTTTTATTATCACCCGGCCCAACAATGAGCCCAAACCAAACCCCTTTATACCACGCCTGTTAACACAACCCCCTTTTAACTTTTACACCGTTAGTCCTCAAAGGACTAACGGTGCAAACATCACTATAACTTCAAGGGCAAATTTTGCAAAGCACAAGGACTATGATTGAAATACAATTATACACTCTCAGGGACCATTCTTGCCCTTTTCCCAAACTTTTCCCCTGCAACTCAAATTACTGTATATCGTCCTCCACTACCCGCCAAAATGCAATCCCAACACTGTTCCCCTTTCTTCTCCCCTTTGTCTACCCACACCTATACACACCTTATCCCTCCACATGACACCTTGGCAATCCTTTGCAAGCTCATTCGTCCAAGGAACAAGACAAGAAATCAAGGGTAGAGATGATATGACTTGGGCACTACTCAAATTCAATAGCCAAGATTGAAGTCTTGAAGCTCTCACACAGAAAACACAACTAGCACAAGTCTAAGAAAGAACTCGACTATATAAGTGTGTGTGTTTTCACACAGTAAAAAGTAGTGTAGTTGTAGTTTTAAATTTATTTTAAAAATGTCTTAATTTATGTTTTCTTGTCTTTAAATTTCTGTCTTTACATTTTAAAGCCTTGTAATACTTTTACAGTTAATGAAATTTCGGTTTTCCAAGTTTTCAAATTCTGTCTTTTAAGCTTATGCATTCATTCACAAGTCATTCTCATAAGCTCTTTTAAGCTTATAGAAACTGTTTTTAACTCATTCAAAGGTTTTTTAAAAGTTAAAGGAAAGTTACTATTTCATTACTCATAATTTGGATTTTCAAGCTTTTGGATGATAAGCTAGCCAAGGATGAGCTTATGGGTGCTTAGATTTGCTTATTCATAAGCTGGGTAGGTCTTTAGAGCTTTTAAGAATTTAATTTTAAGCCCGTGTTTAAGCAAAAGGGCAAGGTACACTTCCATTTTATATTTTAGCTTACTTTTATGCATTTACTTTTCATTGCTTAAATCCTGCTTATAAGTGCTTATTTCCTGTTTCCTTGTGCTTATTTGTTCTTCATTCATCTAATGTTATAACTGTGTTCTCATGATTTACCTTAAAGCAGCTTATCTTTGTTTAAAATTGCAATTCAAATCCTTAAAGGGGTGTTTGGATTAAGGAAAAAATGGGTCGATTCTTTGTTTTTATTGGTTTGGGTCACCAAGCCAAGTTTGTCAAGATCTTTTAAAGTAATTTATTCTGTTTTGTATGGTTGTTAAGTTTTAAAATTCACTTTTAAGGTTGTAGGTATTCATTGATTGAATCTGTGGACTCAAATTGTTTTTATAAGCTCATAGGGTTAGATCTTTGTTAATTGCGTTGTAGTAGTTGTTTTTATGATAAGATTTGGTTAAGAATGCGGTAGGGTAAGTAGTCTTTAAGTTTGCAATTGTATTATGCATTTTGTATGCTTCTATCATACATTTTTCTTGTCTTTTAAAAGTCAAAAATTCAGCAGTCAATTTAGTTAGCTCTCATAAGTTGTCAAATCTAATTTTTGTCCTATAAGCTCATTATGGTCCATAGTTTATCTGTTAAGGCTTATTTTGTGTTTTAAAGCCTCATTTCTAGCTTAATTTTAGGCCTGCAATAAGCCCTTTGTCTTTTAAGAAAAACAAAAATTCAGTAGGAACTGAGTGTGATCAGCTCTTTTCTTTTGCCTTTTTCATAGCTCAGCCTTATTTCAAACTCCTTTTTCTTTTCAGTTATTTGTAGCTTATTGGACAGGCTTTAAGGGCATATAAGCCCTTAAGCCATAAGGATCCATGAAAGGGCTTAAAAATAAGCCCAAAAAGTGGTCCCTTAGGCTGTTTGCCTGCTGTTTTTGGCCTATTTTGCTTATTTGCTTTTCTGCCTTTAGTTGCTTATTTCCTTGGCTTATTTTTGTCACATTTGTTTATTAGGGATAGGTTCATATCTTTTTGTGCTTATTTTTATTTGCCCTCAACTTATTTAGCCTTAAAATGCTTAACAGTTTAGCAGTTAGCCTTAGTTTTAAAAAGTTAAGTCTGTTAGCTTATTTGCTTATTATAGTTTAGGTTTTTGCTTATTTTATATTTAGGAGTGCTTATTAGGTGTAGGGTAGTCTGAAGTTTGCTTATTTTCCCTTTCTCTTTTAGCTTATTATGTTTAAATAGCCAACAGTTTAGTTTGAAGTTTTAAGTCATAAAAAAATCTCAATTGTCATCTTTAAGCTCATTTTATGAGCTTATTATAGCTTTTAAAAAATAATCTCAAGTTTTAAAGTTGTTAGTTTTTAGCTTATTTATAACTTTGTTTTTAAAGTTTTTCAAAAAGAAAAGAAAAAAAAGGGAGTAGGGAAGTCAGGGGTGAGCAAGGCTCGAACCCCTGACCTCTACCCACTCAACCTTTATAGCACCTCACACACGCACACACAAACCAAAATTGGATTACTAGAGGAGACCGATCCTGTTTTTGGGTTAGCAGATGGAACTAAGTCTTATCCCGTAGGAATTGTCAAAAATGTAGAAGTTTACATAGGAAAGTTAAAACTCTTAGAAGACTTCTATGTTATAGACATGGAAAAAGACCCCGCAACCCCTTTACTTGTAGGAAGAGGATTCTTAGCAACCGCTAGTGTAGTGATAGATTGTAAAAAAAATCCAAAATAGCGGTAGAAGAAGGAATTACTAGGTCAATATTTGGGGTAAAAGAAATCGATCTAGGAGATGAAGAAGTGCCTTATTGGACTACCCTAGGTAAGAGAGAATCTTATGAACCACGAGATGATATAGGTGCTCGACCCCCTTATTATGCTAAAAAAGACTTCATGGATTACCATTTGCCCGGAGAATGAGAAATTGCTAGAGATGCCGAACTCACCCCTCAAAATACAACCCCTTTAATGATGTCCTTAGTGTTTTAGAAAATTGTAAATTCTAGGAAGCTATACCTATCAATCTTAAAGGAAATATGTGGGAGTCGGAATAGTTGATAGAAAATAAAATAGATTGGAATAGACCACCAAAAAAAGGAGATGGTGCGTGGCACACTAGGATTGAATAGATTGACCCCGACGGAGAAATGTTCATAAAGACCTTTCAATCAATTCCCACCACTAGGAAATTGTTTGAGAAAGAGAATCCAAGCGAGATCATCGACTTGGATCACCTTCATGATTTCTAGGAGTGTGACTTCGAGTCTAGCTACAAGACTCCTTAAATAAACAAAAGCGCTTATTGGGAGGCAACCTAATCTTTTATTTGTTATGCATTTTAGGAGTGTCGTGGTCTAATTCTATATTGTTTGTTTTTTATGTTTGAATTATGTGATCATGCTTTGTTTTGTCTTTAACTTCGTCTTAATTGCAATAAAAGGTATTTTACATCAGATGAAGTGTAAGGAAAAATATCCGGTTTATAAGAACCTTTTCAAACATATAAAATAAATAATTTAGATTAATTCGCGTCTTGTGTCATGTTTTGAGTCATATGACTGTACTAATCATTCTTGTGGTTTATGCAGTAATTTTTCCAGGAAAACTCAAAATTTTAATTTTCCCTAACTCACGGCGGAAAAACCACGATACATTAGTACATTTCATCCTATCTTATTGCTTTCTTTTCTTAGATTTTATTTCACATATTTATTTGGTTGTAATAATCATTAACGCCCCTTTGAATCGCCGGTTATAGTTGTTTCTTGTCTTTGATTTGCATGTTATATTTGATAAGGAGAAACCCGAAAGTTCTTTGGATTTTTGCGTGGACGATTCTTGGATGACGATTTAGCCGGCTTACCTTGTTTCTTCTCCAATATTAAGCAAAAGCAGGGGAGTACTAGTTTCTTTTGCTTTTTCTATCTTTCCCTTTATTCGTTTTTCAGGTACTTGTAGAACATTGAGGACAATGTTCAAAATAAGTGTATGGGATAAATAAAGCCTTAAGAAACTATTCCTTCAATTGCATTTGCTTTGTCCTTAAAAATATGAATAATATACTGAAACGTAGCGTAGACGGAAATTTTAACCCAAATTTAAAAAAAATTATGGCACATATCGACGAAAACTAAGTATTAATAGCGCTCATGGATTGGAGTTATGTGACTAGCACAAAAACCCTACCACTCAAAAATTCCACCCCAAAAATGTGAGGTTCGCTTTTAGATATTTAAGAATTAATTTTGACCATTAGTTTGCTCGAGTTAAGGAATGAGCAATCGCATGTGTCTCGTTCATGGATTTGATCGAGCATGTGTGGTTTTGTCGCTTTTTCAGGAGCATTGGTATCAGTTAATATTATTATGAGAGTGTACCGGTAGTATATTAAATTTTAGAACTTGTTTTAGTGATGCATCCCGAGACTGCTAGTGAGATCGCATTCGTGTGATTAGGATTTGCTAAATGATAAGAGGCACTAGGATAAACCCTTGTTTTAAACATGTACTTGTTATGATGGTCACCTCGATCATATAACTATCCCCACACCCTTGCTATGCACTCATTTTTAGTGCAAGATACCCCTAGTACACCCCTCCGAGCCTATCCTTTTCGCGGTTCTCGTAATTTTCCAGTGGATTCTGAATCATTAATGAAAAGCATTGTTTACACCCACACCAAATGTTACACCCAAAAGGGCCTTAGCCTTTCTTGTATGTACTCATTTTTAGTACATTGTTGTTATCACATTTGAAAACCCTAGTTAACTATTTGCTTGAGTACGTGGTTGCTAAATCGAGTTTTTTTTATTAGTGTATACAGTTTTGAGACGATTGAGATTCATGGTAGTTTTTATTTATGGAGAAATGGGGAAGAAGTCAAATTATTACCCTCATACGAGCTTATTACACTCCATGTTTGTTGATCCTTCTAATTCAGGTCATTAGTTAGTTTATGTATTGAGTATCAAAAACTCAAGTGTAGGGGTGCAATTATAAACCCGGAGTCATGTATATGTTTATTTATGTTCAAGCAAATGGCAGGGCAAAATTGTACGGAAAAAAAGTGAAAAGAAAAAAAAGAGAAAAAGAACAAAATCAAAAAAATATAAAAAAGTGAAAAAAATGTACGGTGTCACACCCCTAAAATATGTCTTAGCGGAATAGGTAACTGGGGGCGTGACGTCATGAATACACATCACACAATGTACGAGAGAACGACCACTAAATGAACGTTTTAAAAAGTTGATCATTTGCTACATTAAAATAAACTGAGTTTTCAATCAAGTATATTTGATAGATTCAACATAAAGTAGTAAATTATTCGAAAGATAGACAAATGATCAAAGTAATGCAGGAAAAGACTCTCGGGATGCAACTCCAAATGATAGCCATGCAATTAAGGACCTGAGAAAAACATGTTAAAATGTCAACATAAAGTTGGTGAGTTCATAGGTTTAAGTAAAGTATTTAAGAGAACCAAAAGAGTTTAGTGACTAATGCTTTACTCACAGTATCATGAAAATTAGTGACGTTCAATAAAAGTAGTGTGAACCACAACGTTTTCGAGCGCGTGTGATTATTGTAACACATACAATATCACAAAAGTATTTACGATATTGCCCTAAGCTCATGACACCGAAGCCTTAACAAGTTGTGTAAATCCTAGTCTTTTAGATTCGTCTCAATCTGATGTTTTGCCAAAACACCCAAGTACTACCTCAAATGACACACTGGACATGTACTAAGCCAGAACCTGGGCGGGGGTGTCAACCCCAATAGATCTATTCACAACATTCGTGCTTACATGATGTAATTAACGGTTCATGATAGCGTGTACTACGTGGCAATAGGGAAACTTAGGCAATACGTAAAAGTTTAAAGCACTTGTATCCATGGTAAAAGCAACCAACGTATTCGTAAAAGCTTAAAGTACTTGTATCCATAAGTAAAACGAGTGTGAAATCAATCATGTAAACGAGTTTGTAAACTAGTTTGTAAACGAGCATATAAACGAGTTTGAACGCACTAAATGTCCTTAAACGTCTAGTTTCCATTTTTATTTCGTTAATATATCTTTACGTCAAATATAAACTTTTCATTTTTAGTAAACTCCTAACGCTTACTTAATATCGTTTTTGTAATGTTTCTAACGCGTCCTAATGATAAATAAGTGATACACTATTATTCGCTAGGGTTTTTATAGCTCAAACGAACCCGAAAACGCTCGAAAAAACTCAATTTAAATTTCCAATCAACTCACATTTACACTTAAAAGTTTCAGAAATTTTCCGACTTTGATAGGGCGTATCTCCTTCGTTAAAGACATTCACGACTCGACCAAAGTCATTATTTTAAGGAAAAGTCATAATCTACAACTTTTCTTTTATAAGTTTAAGCCGGTTCGGACCCGAAAGGGGTCAAAACCTTATTTTAAATTCTGGACAGAATGTCCGAAAACGTTTTTAAAGCTGTCAAGAATACTTGTTTTTCATCAAACTTAAAAAGGCTATAACTTATTCGTTATAAGTCGGATTTTCGCGTTATTTATATCAAAATTTCCATATTAACATGTACTAACATATTCTTAGGGTTTTAACTTGTCAAAACATTTTTAAACCACCCTAAACACAAAGACTGTTTGGGACAACACACTTTTTATATCGAAAACTAGCCGAAAATCACCACAACTTCCCCAAGGGCCTAATCTAACCTAAACTCCTTTCACTACTAACTCAAACAACAAATCCATCTCATATCTAACCTAATCCCATCTCCAACAACATACTTTTTCACTAATCAGCATATTTTAACAATAATCTATCTATATAAACAAGTATAACAATATGTTAAGATTAACTCACAAATCTTTAAGTAACCTTATAAAACCCATCTTGTTTATTCGAAAAAGTATGACACAAACACCATAGGATATAGATCTATGCATAATATTATGAATCAAGAACAAGACTCAAAGAGGAGGTTCAAGAACATGCTTACAAAGATGATGAACAATCCAAATGAAACAAGAAATAAAGAGAGAAGAGTAAATCTTGCAAAAACCCTAAATAATTTTGAAACCCTAACTACGAAATCTATAAGAAACCCTTGAAATCTTTGAACCAACACTTGTAAACACCTTGGAAACCCTTAGAAATAAACCTTGAATGCTTGTAATAACTTGGAAATCAAAAGAAAATGATGGTGCTATGGCTATTTGAGTCGTGGCTTATGAAGAGAGAAAGGGAGATGTTGGTGACTTGTGTGTTTGCAAGAAATGAATAACCATAAAGTAGAGAATGAGATATATAAATAGGAAAATGTTAGGGTTAAAGGATTGTTGTGTTGACAAGTCAATGGCACACATGTATAATGGGAGTCAAGGGAAATGAAGTGCTAATTTGTTAGCTAGAAAAATATAACATGAGTCATGGTTCCTTATTGTTGGTCCAAGCTAGTCATATATGCAAGAAACTGAACAAACTCACATGGGTATGATCCTAAGCAATATCCCATGCATGAAAAGGACATGTCAGGAGGTCACTATCTAACTCTTACACTTACACATGCATAATACTTTCAAAAAGATACTCCACCATTTAATTCCATACATGAATCAAATTTTTGAGTGAGTAGGGGAAGTATATTTTTTCAAAATTTTAACATTAGGAAGCATATTGGGTGATATCATGGGTTTACATGCACAAGTGGTGAATTTACGGGGTTCCGTTTATGCTAAAACGCTAAAACGCAAAATGTACGCAAAAAACGTAAAAATCATAAACGAAAGTGTACATGACCTATGTAACACTTTAGAATGACTGAAACACGTAAATTATGAGTAGACTATAATTAGTCTGAGGTCGAAACGCATCCGATGAGCGGGGCAACTGCTCGGTTTTAGGTCAACTTGACTCCGAAAATTATAAAAGTAGAAATACTGAAAGTTAAGAATAAATGTCACACCCCATAAATTTTAGGTCAATATTTTTAACTTTCCCGGTCATAATTTTTGACTTTTATATGATACGTTTGAATCTGGCATTTTACCGAGAAGTTAACCCGTGTAAATCTGAAAAACATCATCGGACGCGTTCCGACTTTGGATTTTGATTAGTCTAGGTATTATATGCATTATTTTGTCTTTTCTAAGTATTTCGTAGTTTACGATCCCTTCCGATACTTATTTTTACGTTTTAGCGTATAATTTACGTTTTTTGAGTTTTTGATCAAACGGAGACCCGGAAACCCGATATCTTTTCGTGTAAACTTTAGTTATTGTCCATCTCGTGTTTATAAGTCAAAAATTTCGTTCATGCCCCCCTCTTGGACAAATTCGGACGCCTAAGCCCCCAAACCAAAACACTTTGAATCCTAAATTAAATACAAGAGCATCTTTTATAAAACTAGTGCATGTGATCTCACATATGCAAGATAGTGACACAAGAGAGTGTCATTCTTATGCACACTTACCATGCTAACTCCTTCATGTGACCTCTTACACTATTGTAAGAGTTTGACTTGTACATTGACCAACTAATGCACCTAGAATGAACCTTGACACAAAAAAAATTAAACCAAATGGTCCTTGTGGTGATGTTTCGGCCGAACCCACACACACACCTTTGGTGTGTGTTGGTAACTTGATACTCCAAGACAAATGCATAAAACCTTAAAGTCTTGTCCTATAAATACCTCACTATAACACACACTAGGTCATTCTTATTTTCCAAGCCTCATAAAAAATTCTCATCTCTCTTTCTCCCTCTCCTAGCTCACGGCAAACAAACACCCACTTAGGGTTTCTATATCTTTGATTTCTTGAATAGATCCAAGCAACTAGGGTTCAGATCTAAGTTATTTAGGTGATTTTCAAGTATTGGTTCATTGATTTAAGGGTTTAATAATTAATTCAAGATCCTATAAAATTAAAGGGTTTTGATATTATTTGGGGTTTTTCAAAAGATATCCCAGTCTTTCATCATCAGTCTATCATATTCTTAGAGGCGTGGTTCTTCATTATTAAGCTTACTTTGAAACTTATTCTTTCATTTCTACTTTCATTCATTATTTACTTATGTTCTTGCATAGATCTATAAATTCCTATGGTGTTTGTGTTAATTTTCTAAAAGAAATGAAATAACATCTTGACATCTTTTATAAAAATGGAAGTAATATGTTATGACTTTATGATTTTGGTGAGGTGAGTTGAAAATTAAGTTGCAACAATAGAAATGAATGGATTAGGTTAGTTTTAGGTATAGTTTTGTTGTGGATTAGTTGAGAATGGAGATTAGGCTAGATTAGACACTATTGTGAAGTTTGGTGTGATTTTTGAAAGCGTTTGTGAAATACATAGTTGCTGATCCAAAATTGTTTTAAGGATTTGGTCGACTTAGAAATGTTTTCATTAGGCGTAAAGGTAGTTTTTGGAGAGCTCGTTTCGAGTAGATAGATCTTCATATATTATACACTAAAATCGGACTTAAAACGGCCAAGTTATATGCAAATGAAACTTGAAACAATTTTCAGCAAAATAATTAGCGAAGTGCTGATGTGAATAGTAAAATAAGTTTTCGGACGCTTTCGGGATGATTTAAGCTTTTAAAACACTAGCGAAACATATAGTATCACATATATATTGATTAGTATCATTAGAAACGTCGTTAACATATTTTAGGAAAAGCGTTAAGGTTACTAAAAATAGTAAGTTAGTGAATATTAGCAAGATAGGCAATGAAGTTAAACGTATAAGATTCTCTAGTGCGTTTAAGGAAATATGGATTTAGCAAATATATGGGACGGTATTAACGTCTCGAAACTAAAAACTTTCCTAAAATAGAAACTTACTAAAAATGGTAATTTTTAGTTAAACGCCGAAACTTAACGAAAAACTCTATAATTTTATTTAGTCACGTTTTGTTAATTAAGCCAAAGCATAAATACTCATGGATGACTTTTTATCTTATAACGATTCGTACAAGTTTCGTATACTTTCCGTCTTTCTAAGACGCGTCATTGATTTAGGTCGCAAGTAGGACCTCTTGGCATTATATCTCTTCATTGATATTTATCTCACAACCATTGCTAAAGGGAAGTTCATAGCCCCGACGTTTTTACTATTTATACTTACTACTTTGGAGTGGAGAACATTTGCTTGTTTTTAAACTATGGACCACAAGTTTACTTTACGTTAGCCTTTTCCTGATTACGTTGTTGCCAAAGTACGAATAGACCACTAATAATGCCCAACTATCATTAACCGTTTAATTTCTTAACCGACCGTACTGGTTAAGTGAGCGCGGATGTTGTAAATAGACTATTGGTACTAAGTTATCCCTACCGATTAGATGCTTTACTAAGAGTTCGGAGACACGAACAAACAAATATAATACCATGGTCCTGATTTCACTAGGTTATCTTGGTCAGATACCTCTAGGGGGCAAGTTAATTTCCTTGATTGGCATATAATTAAAATATGCTTCTTAAATTGAGGCCTGATGTCCATATAGCTTAGCCAACAGTAAATACTTTTTATGTGAAGTTTGTATCTGTTTTAACTGTCGCATGCGTACTAAACTTATGGGGTCCACTCTTATTACTAAAATTCCAAACTTATGAATTCACACCAACATTATGTTTGACTGTTTTAAGCCATGTTTTCTCCTCGGGTGCTTAGCTAGATTATTCTTGAGGTGCTTAATGAAGTGTTGCATGCTTTGACCGGGTGGTCTTTCAAGAATATTTATCTTTAAATTTAAATACTCGTTGTTTTAAAAACATGTTATGGTTCCGCTGCATTTGTCTTAAGCTTCCGCTAAAACTATTTCTTTTATGTTAAGGATTTTGTAAGACTTATTTTATTTTTATCAAAGCAACGAGTTATGTTTATCAAACGTCCATGTAGTGGTCGTTTACTTGATCTTGTGTGATGTATATTATGATGTCACGCCTCCGGACATGTGTTTCCGTCTAGGCCCCATTTGGGGTTGTGACAGATTGGTGTCGAGAGCCAAGGTTATAGTGAACCAGGTAGCTTATACTAGGTGTGGTCTATAACTAGTATATGATCTTACGTATTCTTACCTGCTTACATATATACCTAATAATAATAGTGTGTGTGTGTGTGTGTGTGTGTGTATAAGTGCAAATTATATATATCATATTGGCATAATTATTTTATACATCATTTTGCCATATCATATTTTGCATCATACTTACTTCTCGGCATTGCACGCACTTAGCAAGGTTTCATATAAAGAGATTTATATAAACTTTTGCTTGTGCAGGTTATGGCAGCCCAAGTATTTCTTTGCGTCAGATTCATCGATTTTTTGGGAGAGAGTGGTTCTCCTCTCATGTCCCCAGCAAGGTGATCTTTTTCAGGCACTATTCCAACCAATATACATTTTTATCCTTATGGTTCCTTTCTAGAGGGTTTCCCATTGCACACTTTTGCTTGCTTGATACTGATAGTTGCAACGGAGTGGAGCAGTTGCTGTCAATTTATCCTACCGAAGGTACTACTCGAATTTGGTGGATTATTCATCTTCTTATTCTGATCCATCAGAGGATTCCTTGCCCTATAGCAACAGAGTTTACCATTGTGTCAACCCTTCTATGGTACTGATGACTCGAAGGAGGCGACATTGAGTCCCGAGCCTGCTGAGAAAGACCCGAGAGGACATGAGTCTCTATCAAACCATCATGTGATTTCCACTTGCACCTGTTTGTTGCCATGCCAACCCGGATTCGTGCGAGGCCAACGATTCTTGTCCGACCCGGTGAGGCTATTCCCTTCGGTCGACCTTACCGCACCCATCCCAATGGGCCGCGTAAGTTGTTGACTGTGAGGAAGAGAGTTGGACCTTTTCCTGCTCGTAGACTCGCATGGAGACGTATATCTCATCGTTCTTCGGATCATCATTCTTCACCAGATTTTACTTCAGACTCATCTTCTTCTAGTTCATCTTCGAACTCTTCATCAGATATTTCTTCAGGTTCATCTTCAAATTCATATTCAGACTCATCATCAGTTCATTCTTCAGGATGCGATGCATCAGGTCAGTCTCATTCAGGACCATCGACTAGAGTTGCATCACCTAGATTGGTTGATCCCCCGGTTAGGACTCCACGATGTAGTGAGGCTTTTATGCGTTAGAGGTCTGCACCATTGTCTACTCTTTACCCACCTACGACATCAGAGTCATCCCCAGATTCATCTTCTGAGAGATCATTGGATTCATCTTCACCTTCTGCTGGACCATCTCGCAAGAGATGCAGATTCCCTACTACTTTGGTACCATCATCTACTCCTATTTTAAGACCGATAGCGCCTGCTCTTGCTGATCTTTTGTCTTGTAAGAGGTTCAGAGATTCATACTCATCTGAGGTTAGCAGAGAGGAGCATATGGAGATTGGTACTGCTAATGCAGAGACTGTTGCAGATTTGGGTATTAGTAAGGGAGTTGGAGCTCGTACTAAGGATGGTATAGACTTGGTTGTTGAGGTTGCTACTAGTGATATTAGGGAGGACGGGGATGAGTTTGAGGCAGAGGCCAGTGCAGGAGGCACGATGGAGGTCACTGTAGATCCTTTGGTTAATAGCGATATTTCTGAGCCCACTGGAGGAGATACTCCTGATCTTAAGGGTACTCTTTATGATATATCTCATTACATGTCTGAGGTTCCTCTTGATAGGATTATAGAGTTTGAGACTACTCAGAGACGGTTAAAGGCTGGTTAGTTGGTGGCTAGCAGAGAAAGAACTGGATTGGCTGATATGGTTAGGAGTCTAGGATGGGAGAACCTAAGGGTTAGAGCTTTGTTGTGTGTTAAGAGTGATCGTGTCGATAGTCTTCGTCGTCACATGGCAACTTTCATGAGGAGTGTTCGTCAGTTGGTAGGGGATCCGTGAAGGATACTCTGAGGAGACTTAGGAGGTGATGAGGTCACTTGTTGAGAGACGTTTTAGGATCGTCGCCATTAGTTAGGATAGTATATATGGATAGATAAGTACATTAGACTGATGCTAGGTCTAGAGATAAATAATAGAAATGTTTGTAAATCACGCTTCCACCTCTTAATAGGATTTGATTGAAAACCAACTATGACGTTTTTGCTAAGATATGAAAAAGCTTATTTTTTGAATTCTCTCCTCGTCGCATGTTCGTCTTTTATTGTTATTTACTGTGTTCTGGCGAAACATGTTTCTATTATATTTTCCTTTATAAATCTTAATTATCATTTATGGTGGTTATATCGCGTATTGAATCTCACCATGAGTGATGTCTTGTGATGTAAAACAATGACTAACACTTGTTCCGGAATGACGACTGCTGCAATTGAGGAAATGATCAACCGACGCGTGACATAAGCTTTAGAAACTCACGAAGTTAACAGGAACATCGGACTTGGAAACGGTAATGATAAGGGTGGTAACGAAAACGGTAATGGCAATGAAAATGGAGGAGGAAATGGAAATAGAAATCACAATGAGAATGATAGAGATGCTAGGCCTGTCATTCGAGAGTGTACTTACCAGGACTTCATGAAATGTCAACCACTCAACTTCAAAGGAACTAAAGGAGTTGTCAGATTGATAAGGTGGTTTGAGAAGATGTAAACATTATTCCATATCAGCAATTGTCCAGAGAAATACCAAGTCAAGTATGCTACTTACACACTGTTGAACAGTGCACTAACTTGGTGGAACTCACATAAGAGAACTATTGGAACTGATGCTGCATTTGCCATGTCATGAAGAGAGCTTATGAAGCTAATGGCTGAAGTGTACTGCCCAAGGACTAAAATTCAAAAGATAGAATATGAGCTGTGGAATCTGACCGTAAAGAACAACGATTTGGCTGCTTATACTCAAAGATTCCAAGAGCTTACCATGTTGTGCACCAAGATGGTTCCCGAAGAGGAGGATCAAGTTGAGAAGTTTATTGGAGGTCTCCCGGATAATATCCAAGGAAATGTGATTGTTGTAGAGCCTACAAGACTACAAGATGATGTCCGTATGGCTAACAACTTAATGGATCAAAAGTTAAAAGGTTATGCTATGAAAAATGCTGAAAACAAAAGAAAGTTCAATAACAGCCATAAGGGGACAACCGAAGGGCAAGCAACCCAATCAAACAAAAGACAAATTTTAGAGGTCATAATGTAGCCACGAGCCTACATGTCTTTTCAATAAATGAAAGGAGAGTATATAAAGGACCACTACCTATCAGACCGCATCAATTGAAAATATCATCATAGAAGGGCCATGCACTATGAATGTTGGGAAGTGCAACAAGGTTGACATCTGACCAGAGGCTGTCAGGCCATAAATTCCACTATCTTGACTATCCAATCAGAGGGTCAAGTAGTACAATGATCAAGAGAGTTTTTAAGCTTGTTTCTGTAGTGTGGAAAGCAAAGACACTACAGAGGATTGCTCTAAAGCTAAAAAGAATCAGACACCTTGGAAACAAATCTGGAAACAAGAGATGTATTGGTGAAGCAATGAGGAAAAGCATATATGTGCTAGGTGGAAAGGAGACGCTAACCCTTGATTTCCCAATTCGTCACAGGTACGTTTCTTCTCAACAACCATTATGCTTTTGTATTATTTGATTTAGGTGCCGATCAAAGTTTTGTGTCTACTATTTTTAGTACCTTGCTTGATAAAATCCCTGATACTTTAGACGTTAGCTATGCTGTCGAACTAGCAGACGTGAGAGTTTCCGAAACTAACCCGGGTACTTCCGAGGCTGTACGTTAGGATTACTAGGTCACCTATTCAATATTGACCTAATTCCAGTAGAACTTGGTAGTATTTGTTGACATCACATCGACATGGAATTGGTTAAGCGAACCCATCATGCGTGGATTCGTTTGATGATGAGAATATTGTGATCAGATTTCCTTATGGAAATGAAGTTTTGATAGTTCAACGTGATAGAAGTGGCAAAGGAAAGAATTTAAAGTTGAGCATTATATCGTGCACTAAGACTCAGAAATATATTAAGAAAGGTTGCCTAATTTTTTTGGCATAAGTTATGAAGAAGGAAACCGAAGACAAGCAAAGAGAAGCTACTTGAGGGATGCCGACTGTTACCGGGACCTTTCAGGGATGTCTTTCCAGAAGATTTTCCTGAATTACCCCCAACACGACAAGTCGAATTCCAAATCGACTTGGTCCTAGGTGCTACTCCTGTGGTACGAGCCTCGTATAGATTAGCACCGCCAGAACTGCAAGAATTGTCTACTCAACTACAAGAACTTTCTAACAAAGGATTTATAAGACCGAGTTCCTCACCCTGGGGAACCCCGGTGTTGTTTGTCAAAAAGAAAGATGGATCTTTTCGGAATTATATCGATTACCGTAAACTAAACAAGCTGACTGTGAAGAAGCGATATCCACTTCTGAGAATCGATGACCTATTTGATCAGTTACAAGGATCAAGTGTTTACTCAAAGATTGACTTGAGGTCTGGTTATCACCAACTCAGAGTTCGTGACGAGGACATTCCAAAGATGGCGTTTAGGACTCGTTATGGCCACTACGAGTTCCAAGTCATGCCTTTTGAATTGACAAACCACAGACCGAAAGTATTCATGGACTTGATGAATCGGGTGTGAAAACCTTACTTAGATAAATTTGTGATACATTTTATATTGATGACATCTTGATCACTATCCAAGAGCAGAGGAAAGATGCAATGCAGAGCATCTTACGTTAATTTTGGAGTTGCTTAAGAAGGAAGAAATGTACTCTAGAAGTTTCAAAGGGTGTTAATTTTTGGCCGTCGAAGGTATAATTTCTCGATCACGTGATTGATAGTGAAGGCATTCACGTGGACCCAGCTAAGATTGAGTCAATCAAGGATTGGGCATTACCCAAGACTTCGACAGAAATTCATTAATTTTTAGGTCTTGCCGGCTATTACCGGCGATTTAACGAAGGTTTCTCAAAAGATTCCAAACCTGTGACGAAGTTTGACTCCGAAGATCGTGAAGTTCAAATGGACCCGAAAGAGGCAGAAGCTGCATTTTTAACTGATGAAGAAGAAATTATGTAGTGCATCGATCTTGGCTTTACCCAAAGGTAGTGAAAACTTCATGGTTTACTATGATGCTTCTCGCAAAGGGTTGAGCGCAGTTCTGATGCAAATGGAGAAAGTCATACCCTACGCATCACGTCAACTCAAGATTCACAAGAAGAATTACACTACACATGACTTAGAACTTGGAGCGGTGGTGTTTGCTCTCAAAATGTGGAGACATTATTTGTACGGCATGAAGTGCATTGTGTTCACTGATCATAAGAGCTTGCAACATATTCTTGATTAGAAAGAGTTGAACATGAGGCAACGTAGATAGGTATGGAATAGATGTGAGTGACTACGACTGTGAAAATCCGTTTATCGCCATCCCGAGAAAGGCGAACGTGGTGGCGGATGCTTTAAGCCGAAATGAACGAATTAAGCCACTACGAGTTCGAGCCTTGGTTTTGACGATTGGTTTGAACCTTCCTGTGAAATTTTAAACCCTCAGGTTGAGGCAAGGAAGGAAGAGAATTATGGAACCAAATATTTGGGTGGTATGATTAAGAGTCTAGAGCCCCGTGCTGAAGAGGGACGGTATGTTGAGGGATAAATTATTGGATACCCTACTTTGTGTGACCTTTGAGACACTCTGATTTATGCACATCTCATAATAAGTCCAAAGTAGTTCGTTCCATCCTGAGGATCGGACAAGATGTACCAAGACTTGAAGAAACGCTATAGTGTTGGCAAAATATAAAAGTTGAATTGCCACCTACTGCTATAAAGTGTCTGACCTGTGGCATGAGAGTTAAAGGGCCGATGCCAAAAACAATCTGGTTTGTTTGGGTTCAACAATCTGTATCCCAGTTATGAAAGAGGGAGACCATTAGCTATGGATTTCGTTACTAAGGTTGCCAAAGATTACAATGGATTTCGTTAATAAATTGCCAAAGACGTCGACTGGACAAGGCATAATTTGGGTAATTGTCGACCGCCTTATTAAATCTGCTCATTTTGTACCAATGAAGGAGAACGACTCAATGGAGAAGTTGACTAGACTATACTTGAAGGAAGTAGTTACGAGGCATGGTGTGCCAGTTTCGATCATCTCTGATTGAGATGGTAGATTCACATCTTAATTCTGGCAGCCACTTCAGAATGCTCTAGGTACTCAATTGGATATGAGTATGGCTTATCACCCTCAAATAGATGGTCAAAGTGAAAGGGACCATCCAAACCTTAGAAGACATGTTCCGTGCTTGTGTGATTGATTTTGGAAAAGGTTAGGATAGGCATCTACCCTTGGTAGAAATTTTGTACAATAATAGTTATCACACGAGTATCAAAGCCGCACCATTCGAAGCACTGTACGGTTGTAAGTGTCGATCGCCTGTCTGTTGGGCTGAGGTTGGAGATGCTCAACTTACTGGGCCAAAGATTATTCAGGTGACTACAGAAAAGATCATCCAAATCAAGAAACGTATTCAAGTTGCACGTGATAGACAAAAGAGCTACGTTGATAAGAGACGTAAGCCATTGGAGTTTCAAGTTGGAGATAAGGTTATGTTGAAAGTATCGCCATGGAAAGGGGTAATACATTTCAGCAAATGGGGGAAGCTGAACCCTTGATATATTGGACCTTTCAAGGTTCTTGCTAAAGTTGGAACAGTTGCTTACCGACTTGAACTCCTAGACCAACTAAGCCGTGTTCATAGTACTTTTCACGTTTCCAATCTGAAGAAGTGTTTCTCCGACGAACTACTAGCTATCCTATTGGATGAAATTCAGATTGATGACAAGCTTCATTTCATTAAAGAATCGACTGAGTCGTTTCCCGATTATGAAAGTCCGTTGGAATTCTAGAAGAGGCCCTGAATTTACTTGGGAGCGCGAAGATCAAATGCAGAAAAAGTACCCTCATCTCTTCGCTAACCCTGAATCTACGTCAAAAGCTACGTCTTAAGATTTGAGGAAAAATATCTTTTAACGGGGGAAGGATGTCACACCTCGTAAATTTTAGGTCGTTTCGTTAAACTATTTCGTTCATAATTTTGACTTTTTATACATTACGTGTTAAATTGTCGTTAAACCGGGAAGTTGCCCCGCGTAAATCTGAAAAGCCAGAATAAGTTTAGTCTACTCGTATTATTCTTAATTTAATCATTTATTAGTGTTACGTAGTTTACGTACACTTACGTTGCAAATTTTACGCTATTCGTGTGCGTTTTAGCGTTTATGTCAAACGGAACTTTGAAAATTTACCACCTTAGCATGGAAACTCAAAATATCTTCCAACACTATTAAACTTGTCAAAATTTTTGAAATTCCCTCCCCCTAGCTTCAAATTTTTGGTACAACTCAAAATACAAAGAAGCATAATTTGTAATTCAAAAAAACAAAGTCACATGCATGTAAAGAGGGGATAGTGACACTCTTGTCTTCACCCTCCCATGCACCAACATCTTCTTACACCATCAAAAGGACTTGGACCACTTGAGATTAGCCAATAGAGGCTCATCTTGGAGCCAAAGAAAAGCATTCCCCCCCCCCCCCTTTTGTCCTATATTCGGCCAAACCACAAGGACCATGGGTGCCATGGTTCCACATTCTTGCTAGCCATAAGTCACATGTAGCCAAACCTTAAACCCTAATACCCATCTATATAAACCCTATTATAACTCTTTTAGGTGAACCAAAATGGTCCTTAGTGGTGAGTTTCGGCCGAAACCCACACACACACAGAGCCTTTAGTGGTGTTGTTGTGGTACACTTGAAACTTTACTCCATGACAAATTCAAAAACCCAAAGTTCTTGTCCTATACAACATCACTATAATACACCACTAGTCATTTCTTATTTTCCAAGCCCCATCAAAATTTTCATATCTTTCTCCTTCTCGTAGCTCAAAACCCGGCAAACAAAAACTCCCACTTAGGGTTTCTATATATCTTTGATTTCCCCTTGCAAGATCCAAGGCATACCTAGGTCTCGATATTTAAGGTTATTTAGGTGATTGTAAGTATTTGGTTCATGTGATTTAAGGGGTTTTAATTTCAAGATCTACAAATTGAGGTTTTGGTTATTAAATTAGGGTTTTTTAAAGATCACCCAATCTTCCATCATCTTTTAGCATATTCTTAAGCTTGTTCCTTTATTTTGTAAGCTTACTGCTTTGACACTTATGCTTTCATTTTCTACTTTCATTTTCATTCATTGTATTTACTTATGTTCTTTTTCTTGCATAGATCTATAATAGTTCCCTATGGTGATTGTGTTAGATTGTTCCTAAGAGAATGAAATAACATCTTGCATTGCTTTTATAAAAATGGAAGTATTGTTCTTGACTTTTAGATTTTGGTGTGCTTGAGTTAAAAAGTGAGTTGCAGACAATAGAAATGACGGGATTTAGGTTTAGTTTTAGGTGTGTTTTGTGTGTGGATTAGTTGTGAATTAGAGATTAGGCTATTAGACACTATTAGTGAAGTTTTGTGTGTGATTTTTGAAAGCGTATGTGAAATGCATAGTTTGCTGATCCGAAATTGTTTTGAGGATTTAGAGGTCGAACTTAAAAGTGTTTTCAATAGAGGGTAAATGTAGTTTTTTGGAGAGCCGATTTCGGATGTAGATAGATCTTCATATAATTATACAGTATGGGCCAAGTTTTAACCAAATTAAAATCGGACTTAGAATATGGCCAAGTTATTACCACATTAAACTTAAACATTTTTTGCAAAATAATTAGCGAAGGGTGCTGATGTTAATAATAGTAAAATGAGTACTTCAGACCTTTCTAAAATATGAGAGCTTTTACAAAAACACAAGCGAAACATAAAGTAATCAAAGTATAAATTGATTAATCATTAGAACGTCTTTAATGATATTTTAGGAAAAGCGTTAAGGTTACTAAAAATAGTAAGTTAGTGAATATTAGCAAGATAGGCATGAAAGTTAAACGTTTAGGATTCTCTAGTGCGTTTAAGGAAATCTGGATTTAGAAAATATAGGGGACGGTATTAACGTCCCAAAACTAAAAACTTTTCTAAAATAGAAACTTACTAAAAATGGTAATTTTTTAGTACAACGCCAAAATCTTGAAACGAAAAACTCCTATAAGTTTATTATAGGTCACGGTTTGTTAATTAAGGCCAAAGCACAAACACTTATGGATGACTTTTTCTCTTATAACGATTCATACAAGTTTCGTATACTTTCCGTCTCTCTAAGACGCGTCATTGATTTAGGTCGCAAGTAGGACCTCTTGGCATTATATCTCTTCATTGATATTTATCTCACCATTTGCTAAAGTTGAGTTCATATCCCCATGTTTTTACTATTTCTACTTTACTTTTGGGTGGGAACATTGCTTGTTTTTAAACTATGGACACAGTTAACTTTTTACGTTACCTTTTTTTCCTCCCCTGATTACGTGTTGCCTAAGTTGGCGAAATATAGACCACTAATGCCCGAATTATCCATGAACCGTTAATTTCTTAACCGACCGTAATGGTTAAGTGAGCGCGAATGTTGTAAATAGATCTATTGGGACTAATTATCCCTATTCGGGTAAGTAGCGCTTACTAGATTCGGGAGACATAACAAACGTATATATACCATTTGGGATTTCATAGGTACTTGGTCAATTACCTCTAGGCATTTAATTTTCTTGATTGGCATATAAATATGCTTCTTTAAATTAAGCCTCGGTGTCATGAGCTTAGCGCAACAGTAAATACTTTTTATGTGAAGTTGTATTTGTTATAACTGTCACATGCGTACTGTGAACTTGTGGTCCACTCTTATTACTAAATTCAAACCTATGAATTCACCAACTTTATGTTGACTGTTTTAAGCATGTTTTCTCATGTGCTTAGCTGGATTATTCTTGAGTCTAATGATTTTCTGCATTGCCCCCGCCGGGTGTTTTTTCAAGAGATATTTTATCTTTAAAATTATAAATACTACTCGTTGTTTTTAAAACATGTTGAAGGTTTCGTTGCATTTGTCTGTAAAGCGCTTACCAGCTAAAAACTATTTCTTTTATGTTAAGACTACTGTAAGACTTATTTTTATTTTATCAAAGCAGAGACGAGTATGTTTTATCAAACGTGCCAGTAGTGGGTCGTTTTACTTTATCTTGGTGTGAATGTATATATGATGCCGATGCCCCCGACATGTGTTTTTGTCCAGGACCCCCCGTTTGGGGTAGCTAATAAAATAAATTCAAGTTTATAAATCTTTATTTTAATCTAAATATGCTTAGTCACGTCCTCCCCCTTGTTAAAAAAATTTCGTCCTGAAATTTAGTTTGTGTTATCCAATGATGAGGTGTTTGCGGAAAAGTGTGGGTAACAGATAGTTTCAAAAGGAGAATTCAAGGTTTATCATTAGCTAACTTAATAAGTCTAAGTACTGAGAAAGTTGAGGGGACCATCGCTGAGGTGGCTAATTTGCAAGTGTATACGAAACTCCTATTGCGCTTGTATTAGTTAAGATGGAATGTAACGATTTTCGAATAGGAACGTATCCGTAACCAATGTCCAAGGTTCTACGAGACCTCTTCCGTCTCTGGAGTTCCTCTGATTCTCCAATCCTAGGCAGTATATCTTGGTGTGTCATTTTCCTCCACATCCATAGCATGTCACTGTGGTAGGGGTCCAACAGTCTTTTGCTTGGTGGCCGACCTTCTTATAGTTTCCATATTTAACGAGACATGGACCGTGGTGATGAAGCTTGCAACGTGTCGTGAGAAGTGGTAAAATTCCAACATAGCCCGTCTTGTTACCAGTTCCAGCAACATATATCCTACCCACTTCTTGCCTCTTGTTTTGTTGTTGGCGATGATTTCCTTCATGCTTATCTTCCCACTTTCTTTTGCTGTCAGCATATCTTGTATTAATAGCCCGTACCTTCTGGTCCATTAAGCTATTAGCCACTCGAATTGTATCCTGCAATCTCGTTGTTCCAGCTGAAGTCATATTTCCTTGAATGTTGGTCCTGGGAGCCCCAAATTACCTCTCGATCGTTCTCTTCCCTCATCTAGAACCTTTTTCAGCATAGAAGGGCCAACTCTTAGAAACGTTAGGTATAACCAACAAAATCATTGTCCTTAACAGTTAGGTTCTACAGCTTATTCTCTAACTTCTGAATCTCGTTCATAGGACAATACACTTCAGTCATCATCTTCATAAGTTCCTTCCAAGTCATTGCATAAGCAACATCAATCCCCACTGTCTTCACGTGAGAGTTACACCATGTCAATGCACTATCTAGCAGAGTGCAGGTAGCATACTTTACTTGACAATTCTCCTCACAGATACTGATGTGGTATACATATTTCATCTTCTCGAACCACCTTGCCAAACCAACTGATCCCTCAGTCCCCTTAAAGTTGAGTGGTTGACAGTTCAAGAATTCCTTATAAGTACACTCACGGGTAGCTTGCATAGCTCCTCCCGCGTTCTCATTGCGGTTTCCATTCCCATTATTGTTTACCAAGATGTTCCAGTTTCCATTTCCTCTCCAATTCCATTTCCGTTTCCGTTTCCACCTCCATTACCATTTCCATTACCGTTTCCACCTTCATTACCATTTCCATTACCGTTTTCACCTCCATTACCACCTCATTGCCATCATCATTTTCGTCCTCACTCTCAATTAGGTTTCCGTTGTTTCGGTTAGCCTCATAAGTTGCCAACGCTTCTGCCATACGTTGGGCGATTAAATTATCAATAGCTTTAGGTGTCATTCCTGATCGAGTAGTAGGCATAGTTCTAAATCACGAGAAGTAAGGAAGAGTGAGACAATATAAAGTCGTGTTCCCAAAAGTCGTGTTCCAAAAATAAGACATCACGAGGTGATGGGTTAAAGTCGTGTTCGAAATAATCGGCATGTTTCCAGACTATAGGTTACAAGATAACGTAGGTGTTTCGAAAGTATGGGACGGGTGTTCAAACTTGGAGTTGAATAGTGAAGCAACTAGTGAGACCGGCAGACTGTGACAAGTTTAAATGTTATATAAAACGGTATTATGTAAGATCATGAAAATTTTAACGACCATTGTATCACTTACAATGTCTAGCAAAAGTTTTAGCATTGATTTAGAAATCATTCAAGTTAATAAGCATGTAGGACAGTTCAGTGATTATGCGCGCGGAAGACTTATGATGCAACGAAATGTTTATGATGCAATGCTTATCTACACTCACACAAAATGTTTGTTTTTCGACCGTGTACGTATAAAATCGATTTAAACATAACTCTAATATAACGAACCCATTATAGCATGATCTTTCCTGAGTTTGAACAAAGGTGATCAGGCTTTGTTAAACTGAGGTCTAATGATGCAACATTCGGCTTAGTTATAATAGTGATATGTCTAAAGCTTTTTAAAAATTTGTTTTCATGTTTTGGTTATAGTCTAGGCCTAAAGATGCAACCTAGTTCTCTATAACCTTGGCTCTAAATACCAATCTGTCACACCCCCAAAATATGTCACAGCGGAATAGGTAACCGGGGGCGTGACGTCATGAATACACATCACACAAAGTACGAGAGAACGACCACTAAATGGACGTTTTAAAAAGTTGATCATTTGCTACATTAAAATAAATAGAGTTTTCAATCAAGTATATTTGATAGATTCAACATAAAGTAGTAAATTGTTCGAAAGATAGACAAATGATCAAAGTAATGCAGGAAAAGACTCTCGGGATGCAATTCCAAATGCTAGCCATGCAATTAAGGACCTGAAAAAAACATGCTAAAATGTCAACATAAAGTTGGTGAGTTCATAGGTTTAAGTAAAGTATTTATGAGAACCAAAAGAATTTAGTGACTAATCCTTTACTCACAGTATCATGAAAAGTATTTAGCAATTAGTGACGTTTAATAAAAGTAGTGTAAACCATAATGTTTCTGAGTGTGTGTGATTATTGTGACACATATAATATCACAAAAGCATTTACGATATTGCCCTAAGTTCATGACACCGAAGCCTTAACAAGTTGTGTAAATCCTAGTCTTTTAGATTCGTCTCAATCCGATATTTTGCCAAAACACCCAAGTACTACATCAAATGACACGCTGGACATGTACTAAGCCAGAACCTAGACGGGGGTGTCAACTCCAATAGATCTATTCACAGCATTCGTGCTTACACGAAGTAATTAACGGTTCATGATAGTGTGTACTGCATGGCAATAAGGAAACTTAGGCAATACGTAAAAGTTTAAAGCACTTGTATCCATAGTAAAAGCAACCAACATATTCGTAAAAGCTTAAAGTAGTTGTATCCATAAGTAAAACGAGTGTGAAATCAATCATGTAAACGAGTTTGTAATCGAGCATATAAACGAGTTTGAAATCAATCATGTAAACAAGTTTGGAAACGAGCATATAAACGAGTTTGAAATCAATAATGTAAACGATTTTCTAAACGAGCATGTTTCTCACCCTGAGATTTATAAAGTAATCATAAAAACGAGTAAAACGTGGGGCTATAAACTCACCTTAAGCAAGTGATGAACAAAAGTAATCAACGAAAGGAGAATGTAACCAAGTGATCCTAACCGCAACCTAATTAAACGATGTGCTTTAGGAAGAAGAAACAGATAACGAAACGTTACATAGATCGTTTATAGAAGGTCAATGTCATACATACGTGTTTGTGTCTTAGTTTAAAAAGTCAAAACGTGACTTAGTAAAAATATAGAGTTTTTAGTTAAGTTTCGACACTTAAACCGAAAACTACTATTTTTAGAAAGTTTAGAGATCCCGAACATTACTGTTGTCTAATTATATCCGTTAAGTTCATTTCACGTCTAAACGCACTAAGTGTCCTTAAACGTCTAGTTTCCTTTTTTACTTCGCTAATATATACTTTACGTCAAATATAAACTTTCCATATTTAGTAAACTCCTAACGTTTACTTAATATCGTTTTGTAAAGTTTCTAACGCGTCCTAATGATAAATAAGTGATACACTATTATTCGCTAGGGTTTTTATAGCTCAAACGAACCCGAAAGCGCTCAAAAAACTCAATTTAAATTTCCAATCAGCTCACATTTGCACTTAAAAGTTTCAGAAATTTTCCGACTTTGATAGGGCGTATCTCCTTCGTTAAAAACATTCATGACTCGACCGAAGTGTCATTTGTAAGGAAAAATCATAATCTACAACTTTTCTTTTATAAGTTTAAGCCGGTTCGGACCTGAAAGGGGTCAAAACCTCATTTCAAATTCTGGACAGAATGTCCGAAAACGTTTTTAAAGCTGTCAAAAATACTTGTTTTTCGTCAAACTTAAAACGGCTATAACTTCTTCGTTATAAGTCGGATTTTCGCGTTCTTTATATCAAAATTTCCGTATTAACATGTACTAACATATTCTTAGGGTTTTAACTTGTCAAAACATTTTAAAACCACACTAAACATGCGGACTGTTTGGGACATCACACTTTTTATATCGAAAACTAGCCGAAAATCACCACAACTTCCCTAAGGGTCTAATCCAACCTAAACTCCTTTCACTACTAACTCAAACAAAAATCCGAATCATATCTAACCTAATCCCATCTCCCACAACATACTTCTTGAATAATCAATATATTTTAACAATAATCTATCTATATAAACAAGTATAACAATATGTTAAGATTAAGTCACAAATCTTCAAGTAACCTTTTAAAACCCATCTTGTTTATTTGGAAAAGTATGACATAAACACCATACGATATAGATCTATGCATAATATTATGAATCAAGAAAAAGGACTCAAAGAGGAGGTTCAAGAACATGCTTACAAAGATGATGAACAAGCCAAATGAAACAAGAAATAAAGAGAGAAGAGTAAATCTTGCAAAAACCCCAAATACTCTTGAAACCCTAACTATGAAATCTATAAGAAACCCTTGAAATCTTTGAACCAACACTTGTAAACACCTTGGAAACCCTTAGAAATGAACCTTGAATGTTTGCTATAACTTGGAAATCAAAAGAAAATGTTGGTGCTATATGGCTATTTGAGCTGTGGCTTATGAAGAGAGAAAGGGAGATGCTGGTGACTTGTGTGTTTGCAAGAAATGAATAACCCTAAAGTAGAGAATGAGAGATATAAATAGGAAAATGCTTGGGTTAAAGGCTTGTTGTGTTAACAAGTCAATGGCACACACACTTATCTAAGTGTGTGTGTCATGTATAATGGGAATCAAGGAAAATAAAGTGCCAATTTGCTAGCTAGAAGAATATAACATGAGTCATGGTTCCTTATTGTTGGTCCAAGCTGTTAATACAAATAATGCCTAAACACGTTATATATATTTTTTGACTCCTCTACGTTCTGAAGATGACAAAATGTAAAAACATTCACGATAAAAATAAACGTTTACATGTTATTAATCATAAACTTCCATTTCGACATAAATCACTTAAGGTATGGATAAACAAATCATTAAACATGATTAGTGATCAAGAAAATAGTTTTTCTTCTTAACCATCATATTTTTACAAAAAATATTTTTTACCAAATACTCCAGTAGTTTTGTGAAATATAAATAATGTTTTATTAAAAACATAATTGAATTCATTCCCCCCCCCCCCACCAAACAGAAAATAACTTCCTGGCTGTCATTCTGTTTTCCCCCACCACACCTGCACTACTTCCGCCCCCTCCCCCTCCCACCCCCCCTCCCATCCCCCCCCCTTCCACTACCTCCCCCCCCCTCTCCCGGCCCCTCTTCCACCCACTCCCCCCTCTCTTCCCCTTCCCCCCCCCCCCCTCCCCCCCTTCCCCCCCTTTTTTTTTCCCCTTCATCTCCCCCCCTTGCCCCCCCCTCCTGCCATCACAAATAAAGACAGAAAAAGGTGCGTCAGTCTAGCTGGCGACACCCGTGTAGTGGTTAGCGCCCCAGATATATCTCTGGGACCGCTCGGACTGCCACCAGACGACGTTGGGAATTTCAGCCTTTAAATGTACTGCACTATTCTCATAGAAAAATAGACCTCTTTGCACATAATTTTTAGTTATCTTATATCTCTAAAACATTCTTATTCGTCACTAAATCTCTTGATCACTAAACATAGTTAATCTTGTTCAAGTGATCAAATCTCATCTTCGAATCTTCTCCTTCTTCTATCAATGCAAGAGGAAGAACCACATCCGTAATTCGCCAAGAAACGAAGATGTAATTAATGACTGATTTCTCTATCTTCTTATGAAAATAATCCAAAAAAACTCTTATTTTGATTATCTTATGCGATGTGGAATCAGGAATTGTGTTAATCCGATTGTTGAGATCTTAGTGATTGAGTAGTGTGTGAGGTAAGTGGTAGTACTGGATCTAGCTAAGATTAGGAATGCATCTTAGACTCAGTGTCGAAAATAACGTAAGTGACGTGTAAAACGGTTTTCTCCGCCTGAAGGGAAGCTTGTTGACATGTGATATTCTCGAGTCAGGATACTCGGGGAGTAGAGTGGAGAAGAAGTGAGTTCAGTAGCCAAACCACTATAAATCTTGGTGTCTTGTTTAGATAGTCCATTCTGTGTCCTTTATCTCTTATTTAGTTGCTTTTGTGTAGTTATTACAAGTAGATAGTTATCTTGATTGATTCATATTGTTGATTGATTAAGCATATACTCGAATCTAATAATTTTAGAAGTAAAATTTTGAAACGCCAATTAACTTGTAAACTATTCAACCCCCCTTCTAGTTTCCATAATTGGTATCAGAGCCAGGTTACTCAAGATTTTTAAAATATACTGTATTTTAAAGCTTGGATCGATCCATGGATTCTGACAAATACCTAGAAGAGCAATCCATGCAAAGACCACCACTCTTTGAAAGTGATAGTTTTATTTATTAGAAAAATAGATTCGAAACATATGTTTGATGGCATCAAATAACGTCTATTTTATAGCATCATTTATCCCATGTTATTAACCCATTTTGTATAATTATTGCAAAAAATTGTTACTTAATCGTTTATATTTGAGAATTGCAGTAATTATGAAGACTTGGTGAAAGTTAGTAAAAGGCGCGCATTCTGAAGCTTAAATGAAGATATTTTGAAGATTACTATTCTGACTACCAATACACCGTATCCATCAAGGAAGATACGGCGTATCCGTGCCTGCACTCACCAAAGACCACAAAGGAAAGAACATCAATACGCCGTATCCAGAAGAAGTCAATACGCCGTATTGAAGATATAGTATGTGAATATTTTGGAAGATATAAAACGTGGTCCCTACTCCAAGAAACTCCAATATGCCGTATCCAATCCCTTGGATACGCCGTATCGAACCGACTTCCAGACCCTATAAATAGAAAACTCAAATACGAGTTTTAAGTGTGATAAATCATATTCTCGATACCTAAACCACAAAAGTCGATTTTCAGAGGAGAAAAAGAGCGTAAGAGGTCTTGCAACGCATTCCAATCCATAGGAGACAACGTGTAACTCTATATACTTTAGTAATCGTTCAGTTTTTGGTATCATTCATTAACTCGGTTAGTTTACCTTGGCTAAATAATTGCTCTTGTATTCATTATGACGCTTGAAGGCTAATACCTTAGGGCATTAGCCATTATTATGAAGATCTGAATGTTTGGTATTGTTTATCTTGATTTCTTGATTTATCGTTGAATGCTTGTTTATGTTTATCAATTTATACTTGTTTACGTGCTTTTGTATGCGACCTATCATTCAACTAGATCTAGTAATATGAACCAAGTAATCTAGAGTCTAGTATAGCTCTCCATATAGTGATTTATACATCTAGAATCATAGGATCACAAATATTGTCCTGCTAAATCTGTGTCTAGGATACGCTTCGGGCTTAACTAGTTAATTGGATATTGCCTTTGGTTTAGTGAACAAGTTGACTAGCAGGTGAACCTAGATAATTCAACAAATAACGTTCTGATTCCATTGGATAGTTAGACAAGTGGACTACTAGTGTATAAATTGCCGTTAAGCGGTAAGTGGGTAAAGTCTCTATGAGCTAGGGTTTAACAAGATCACCATTGCTTTAATCACTAAGATAGATTATAATCCGCAAATAAGGATGCTTTATGCGAATGCTTTAACTGTGACAGAATTAATGTGTCTAGGTCTTAGGAAGAAGTCCCGCCTAAGTCTTAAGAATGATATGTCACCTCGAGAGAAGAAATCATTGCACTAAATAAACAAACCAACGTTCTAATCGGATTAATAATGGTTAATACAGTTTTCTATCATAAGGCTCGACCGCTCTTTTATCTTCTGTTAATTAGCTTGCGTGGGTTAAAGTGTCTTGAATTGATTGTAGTCACCGACCAAACCCGTACCAGTCTCTTAGGCTGAAACCCCCTTTTACCCGTTAGAATTAAGATTAGTACTAACATAGGATTAACATAGGTTTGACATAGATTAGAGTTAACTTAGATTAGATAAACCAAAATATAAATAAATTAATAGATTTAACCCCGCTTCAAGTGTTCGACACCCTAATTACCACGGATCTACCACCGACCAGGTACCCTACCCGTTAAAGTATTATTTTTGGTTAAGTCGGCAAAATATAAATTTAAAACTTGAACTATCATAAATAAACACCGACACGATCAAGTTTTTGGCGCCGTTGCCGGGGAGTGAAATTTAATCTTGATTTTTATTTTATATTTTGGTTTTTAGCATTAGATTAGATCTAACCCTTAGGAGTAGTGTTAATTAGATTAGTATAAATTCTTATATATTATGTATATTTTGAATATTTGTTAGTTTAATTGTTTGCTTGTATATTTGTATGTTTAATTGTTTGCGTATCTAATTGTTCTCTCAATACACTGTTCTGGTCGATAACTGAATATGGCGTATCCACTACCATCGGATACGGCGTATCCAACTTTCTGTCCAATACAGCGTATTCATTCAAAAGATTAATACGACGTATTCACTTCTATCGAATACGGCGTATCGATCATCTAATAAATTCCTTTTCCACTCTCGAACTTAAAGCTTAAATTTTTTTTACACCTTTTCCTGCTGGTTCTACTAATAATTTTCTGGTTATATTTCAGTTAAGAATGACAAAGGTAATCAAAGGAGAGTTCGAAAAACTTGAGGATCTTAAGGTCAAAGATGTTTCGCTGACTTGTGATACATCACTTGAAGTTTTCAACAATGAATTCAATCGATTAAGCGGAATGGATGATGATTTATTCACATACGAAGTTGAAGTTGCTAACATCCTATGTGACTCAAAGAAGGATGATGATTCAGAGCAACGAATGTCGCATGAAGCTGATGATGATATGGGATACGATCCATCTGATATTGCATTTAGTGAATGGTTGGGGTCAAAAAATTTTAACTACAAAACGATGGATCATTATACAAAGAAAGTGTTATGGATTTACTGGATTAGAGGAGATGATGAAGTTGAGCTCATGGATGAAGAATTTTCTGATAATGAAGATGAAGTTGCTGAAGTCTTTAGGATCGACACTAATATATTTGATTTTGAGACACCTATGTGCAAGACCTTCAAAGAATTTAACTATCTTTTGCAAATCGATCTAGACTTACTTACTAAGGACATTGAGGGATTCAAGACTTATGACGAATATAAGGATGATTGGATCTATGAATAGAACAAAGATATACCATGGGTTGATGAGAAACCATGGACAGAAGCTAGAGTTTAGATAGAACCGAAACCCGTCAAACATACTTGCAAGCCTTTCAACTATAAAACTGGGTGTTCGAAATGGCCAACCTATAGTTAAAGAGAGGGTGGATACTGTAATGGATGTAATTTGCCCGGAGCATACCATATTAGAAACTCGCTCCATTATCAAGACCTTAAATGGTATAAGGCTCTAGAAGATAGCAAACTAAAAGAAGAAGCTTTACGAAATAAAGTTATCATGGAAGGCTTAATCAGTGATGATGAATCAAGCAATGATTGTTGGAAAAGAAGGAAGAGCCATGAGATTAACTACCATGATTATAATGAAGGGGAATATGAAAACAAAACTCATAAAGAAGGACATGAGTTATGTGGTATCAAAACTCGCGAGGTGCCGGTTTGCCAAATAAAAAGATACAAGATGATCAAATACTCGTTCAATGATGAAGAAGAATATGTTGCTATAAAAGAGGACGAATACAACGATCTTACAAACACAAGTGAAGAGGCCTACCGAGCTTACCAAGAAATCTTTTGGATGATGGACGAAGGATGGATGGTGACGCGCACCGAGTGAGATGCTAAAGAAAAGTCTAACTTAAAGACTTCGTTGTAAACAAAAGTGCTTCCCGGGAGACAACTCAGATTGTTATTTAATTTTATCGAGTATGTCTTCTGTCACACCCCGCCAAGGCGAAAACGCGAGGCGTTAACAAGAATGGATATCATCACAACACATGGTGTCTATATAGAGAATACTAAAATGCATACAATAAAGTAAAGTATAGACACAAAGTGTCATAACAATACCCATAACTAACCAAAACATAAAAGGTGTCTTTATTGATGAAAAGGAAGTTCTCGTCAATAAGAGACATGCAACATATATTCATACAATGCTAAACATCCAAATATAAACTTCAAGATCATCTTAAGGTCTCTTTCTAACCACTTCTCACTATCTTAAGAATCCTCATGACTTCACACCTGAAAATGATGCTTAAAAACGTCAACACAATGGTTGGTGAGAGTCATAGGTTTAAGACACCAAAACAATCTTTAAATAAAACAATTTTGCTATGATTATCATAACTATCAATGGCAGAACAATTTAAGCTAGTTACACCATAGGCTATCAAAACAATTCACAAACAACAAATAACGGAGACGGAACATGCCCACTGATCCACATAACAAACCTGGGTAATCCATTACCCTCTATCGGAAACAAGCAGAATGGGAGTTATGATTTACAACCCTCCAGTTTAGATTTGGAATGAGTAGAGTCACACCCTCCACCCGGATATCACAACACACAAAGAGGATATGGGATCTTTATTTCATGCTCAAATTAGTTTGGAATAGGGAGAACACTACCCCATAACTGGAACCACAACAGAAATCATAACAACATTAGCATAAACCACATTAAATTACCACAATAAACGTTCATAGCCTCAAGTAAAACCAAATAATCACACAGCGATTTAACATGATTCAAAACATCTTTGCATCATTTCCATCCAATGTAAAAACACAAAAAAATGGGACTAATGAAGACTTTCACCCTGATGCATAAGTCTTCCAAAAGAATCCAACAAAAGCTTCACAAACACTTCACGGATAATCAAAACAATTAAGCACACAATAAGCTACCATCAATTAGCATTTCAACCCAATATGATGTAACCTTCAACTATGAATGGATTATCTAAACTATCTAACCATAGTTCTATAACTGTTTTTAAACATTTTCCAACTCTTATATACACCATTTACACTTCAATACTACACTTTAAATTTCCTGGATTAGAGCAGAATTTTATACTCACTTACGCGCCCTAAACGCACCACTTAAACACTTCCATAATTCTAACCAAAATTCACCATGCTACATATATATCTTATGAACCTCTCATAGTTCTCCCAAAACCATTACCCTTTTACAAATACCCTTTAGAAATTCATTAATCCAAAGTGTCCAGAATTCGTCCAGAATCTGACCTTCTAAAAGTATGACGTTAGATAACCAATTTAGACCTCATTACAGCTTTAGAAAAAATTCAGGGGTCACACACAATATATGAACTAACTTCCACGTGATTTAGAGCCTCTAACTAGATGTCTAAGTATTTTTAGAAAAATCAAAACCAAAACTGAAATTCGTCACTGTTTTACACACTGATTTTGTAAAGACCTTTTGACCCACTTCCCGACCATAAACACTTACGAGGCCAACGTTTCTGGAAAGTAGACTCTCTGAGGTTATCTCTAGTATGTTGTAAATTATTTATTTGATCTTTTATGACCGAGTTATGACCTCTACAAGTCTGACTAAATTTCTGCAGTGAATTAAAACGACTTTTCCCAAAGATTCAACTCTAACCTACGATCCTAATCATGTAAATAATCAACCGAAAGGTCAAACATGATCTATACTTCAATAAATTTCCAGAAACTTAAGAACCCTAATTTATAAATCCTAATTTATAACCTTAATCCATCATATTTAAGTTACTAGAATTGAATAATTATAATTAGAATTGAACATAAATTAGAAAATTTACCTTAACAAAGAACCCTCTCTTTTTCTCCTTTGGTTTTGCCGATTTACACATATGGGGGGTTAGGGATTTTTGTTTTGTATTTATAGGCTACCTAGAAGTGTTTTAGATTAACTATAACTAGGTATTAGATTAGGACTCAAACTTGTTTCTTTTCTTTTTTTTTCTTTTTTTCCCTTAAATTTTCGTATTTACTATTCATACCTAAAAAATATTTTTTTTCTTTTCTTTTATTAATTAATTAATTATCTTTATACATTAAGTTTTATAAAAACCTAAGCTAATTTGTTAAACCATTTTGCTTGAAAACTACTTTCTAAAAAATAACTTTTCATTTCCAAATTCACTTTCTAAAAAAGAGAAGTCTTATTCCAAAAACTTCATTATTTTAAACCAACTCATTTCATTCACAAATTACAAACACTCTCTTTTTAATACCATCACCTAGAGATCCACATATTAACCAAACCAATTCTCTCAAAATACCCAATCAATTCCATTATCACTATAAGTGATTAAAATGAAATTTCTCCATCAAATAACTCATTTCTCTTAGCTTAACTTCTAAAACCTAATAATATGAATACGTAAATACCTACACATAAATACATACACACAAAATACGATGAAACGCTCTCTCCAAATTACAAAGGTCATTTAAGTCACTCAAAAAGTGAATGAATATGCTCTCAATGCCTACTCATCAGAATCACTACCCCAATAGACTCTCCTCACGTCACTAGGTTGAAATTCTCTCAAAATCCTCATAAAACACACATAAACACATTAAAACACAAAAATCTCATAAAACCCATCTTATAGAAACAATTTTTTGAGTCAACAACTACGGTTTGACCAACCTGCTCAAGCCATTTGTCACAGTATCCCCACCTTGAGAAAATCTCGTCCCGAGATTTAATTACCGAGGCCTTAAAGCACGAATCGACAAACAACAGAGGACACTTAGACCTCATATCAATTCCTTTTGCGTTCCCAAGTAGAACTCGGACCCCAATGCTTCGAATCCCAACGAAATTGTGCTAACACTATCTTACTACGCTTTAAACTCTTGACCTCTTGGTCCACAAATTTAACGGTTCCTTGACAAAATAAAGAGTCTTGTCAACCTTAATCTCATCCAACTTCTATAATCCGAATCCAACTGCTAATGACTTTGCTTTCCCCCACAGGGGTGCAATGTACACACAACAACTCAACACAAAAAGAAAACATCCGACTCCTACCTGAACCATCGCCTGTCATCAAGAAACTCGTTAAAAAACCTTAAGTTAGTAACAACGCATTTTACAACCCGGTCTCGCAACAACATCAAACAAGAACTGTCTTGAAACCAATTATAAGATTGTTACAAACCCAACGTTTTAAAGAAACGGCTCGACTTCGGAGTTTATTCCATAGAATAACTTTACCAAAAACACAAACACATCCCTAAGGGCATACTAAGTCTACAAAAAACCATACATACCCAACTTTAACATCTAAAACTACCCAATGATTCCTTGTCTCAACGTACAAGTGTGGAATACTCAGTTTAAAAATAATATTAAAATTAAATAAGAATAATTATTTATTTTATTTTTTACGATAATTAAATCAATATAAATATTTTTATACAAATTAAAAAGAAATTTAAAGATTAAACAATTTCTTATTTCACAATAGATCCCCCCATTCCCTTACAAAAATAACAAAATATAATCGAATACCACCCGGTGCCAACACACACACACCAAAAACCAACACCATACACCAATAAACCCAAACACCCCCTCCGATTATCAAACCAAACACCCCAATAAAAAACAACCCATCAACCACCCCCAGGTCCGCCCCTCCCCGACCCTCCCCAACAATCACAAAAAAAAAAAAAAAAGCCAAAAAACAACCCCACCACCCACGCTAACACAAGCCCCCAAAAAACACACAAACCCCCCGAGAACACCACCCCTAAACGCCAGCAGCCCCCCAAACCCAATCCTACCACCCCCCTACCATCGCGATCCAATCGACTACTTAACTCCATAGACGCCTACCTAAACACCACCAACAAACTCCCCCCCCCCTTAAGCACCAAAACCCAACCCACACTCGTGCGCCCCAGCACCCTCGCCATCCCCACATACAACGAAATTTTGCCCACCGCACCGTGTCCAGACCCCTCCTTACACACTATTTCAGGATCCATCTTCCCCTTACACGAATCATCTTACACCTCTCACATGAGACCAACTACAACTTCCCCTTTGTATACCAACTTACCATACTAATTCGAAACATCATAATCCTTCAAACCGAATACACTAGGTATCACTCGATTCCCACCAGCCACAAGTCCTAACGTTAACACGCATTACTAGCATAATACCTTGAACCAATTCATTTCATTCAAACTCGTTTCACAATTACGGCCTATAAAACAGTAACCTGCATTCCTTTCCACACAATGCTTCAAGTGATGCACATCTCATACCTGAATGATAATCCCCACCTTAGGGAAAAACTCATCTCACGAAAGTGAGTATTCCAATTACGTCTAAAATCACCATAATGTACCTAAGACATAGCTAGAAATGGGGTGACTTAGTCAATCCATTGACTACACCCAAATCGCATCGTATCCACTACTCACACTTGGTAACTTGACTACAATATCTTTAGTTATCCTTTCCCACTTCTACTCGAAAACTCAGGTTGTAGCAACAATCCTGAAGACTCTTGATACTCAACCATCGATTAGTTAAGCTAACCACACAACATCATATCCGCTCTAGGATGGATAAAATACTTTGTTGTATACGCTTCTTCAATAGCCAAGGTCCTTACATCTCTCCAAATAGAGGTCCGAACCTTGTCTAACCAATATGAACCACTCTCCATCTCTTTTCACACTTGTTGGTCCAAGCCATGCAACATCTCATGTTGACGCGTTCTTTGCTTTGGACGTCTTATTTTATACCACCAACCTCCTTTCTCGATCTTAGCTTGGATCGTCATACGTCAATCCAGAACTCATTCTTGGCTTCACTCTTTTTCCTACTCCACGACTCAACAACTACATTTGCCTTTCTCAGATGGTACTTGGCCTCGAAACCGTACTCACTAAATAACTTCATCCATCGACTCTTCCTCATGTTCAATCCTTCTGATTGAAAGTGTGTTGGAAACGTTCATGATCCGTATAGATCACTCTCCACGTCTCGTTCACTTAATGCCTATAGCATTATAGGGCAAAACCTACCACGTTAGTCATGCAATCCTTCATAAGAACCTTTACTTGTCGCAACGTACAGGCAATCACCTTCTTCCTTTTTTCCAAGCATGCTTCCAAATCCTTGCTTCACGCGTCATAATATACTACAAAATTGTCTGCTCCTTCCGGTAATGCAAAGATCGGCTCATTACCCATCTGATTCCTCCCACATCTAGATAACTTCCTCTTGGCTTCGCTTCCATGTTGTTGGAAAAATTCACGTACACCTTCTCTTCCTTCAGCAGCTCAACGATCATTCTTTAAGTGCGATTCATGCTTCTCTTTAGACTTCGGGTCGGTTTAAATGTCTTCGGTATATATACGTTAACTAGCTTGTCTATATACAGCCATGCACACCTTGCTCATTAACTCCATGAAAACCGCTTCTTTGTAGTTATAAAGTAGTTTCGAAAATAGCAACTTCAGTCCTTGTGTTTGATATCTTCTATTTTCCTTTAATAAAACACTTTCTTCACTTTACAACTTTAGTCCTTGAAACTCTAAAACTTCAAATAAGCCTTCAAACTTTGAAAGCTTGTCACTAATGGTCCTTTCTTTCTTGTTTCTTCCTTTGACTACCTTTCTTGCTGTGTCGGGCTGATCCGGCTTGATCTTTGGCTGATTCTTCACTCTTGTTCTTGTCTCTTCCGTTCCTTGTCGGTTTTTTTGATCGTTTTTGCTTCTTTTTGTCTTTGTAATCCTTTCCTGCACAATTAGACACAAAAGCACACTTTTTCTATTCTTTTGGCATTTTTATGGCTTTTATTTGGCAAAATCCCGGGTAATTTAATGTACAATTTAGCAAATATCAAGTACTCGTAGAAATTTTTTTGGGGGTGGCAACTTGGATGAAAAGAAGATGGCTTGGATAGCTTAGGACAAAGTTATTGCTCCTCTTAACCAAGGTGGCCTTGGTATTGGTAGTTTAAAAACCAAGCAATGCTAGCAAAATAATTGTATCAATGCATGGTCACTATGGAGGTCTTAGGTCGGTTTTTTCTCCCTCGTATAAAGGTGGCCCCTGGCATCATATTATTAAGCTGAAAGAAGACCTTGACCCTTACGGATTAAACCTTGAATCAATCTTTAAACATAAAGTTGGTAATGGTCAGGCAACACGTTTTTGGCTTGATCCATGCAATTGGTATGGACCCAAAAAACACAACACATTCCAAAAAGAAAAAAAATTAACGAATGTAAACGTCGACAAGAAGAACGAACCTCCGACCTAACAAACACAACAAACGGAATATCCTAGAAAACGACCCCCAAACATAATACCACGTACCACGACCCATTAATTAAAAGATTAAGAACCTTTGTACCAAAACCAATTTTTACCCAAGGAAACTTTCCCCTCATAACCTTATACCAATCATTTTAAAACAATAGAATTTCAAACCCACCCCCCCCTTGTTAATAATGCAAATAATTTTAAGTGTAAAAATAATTTAAATATAATTTTCATAAACTTTTTATTATTTAATTATGGTTTTTTCATAAAGAAATCAAAAGATATTTTTTTTTTAAATATTTTTGCATTTTATTTATATAATTTATTTTTAAAAGAAGTTTTTAACACCTAAACAATATGGTATCGACTACAACAAACTTACTTTCAAATAGAATTTATGACTCACAAAAAAAAACATCATGATAGCAAAATAGACTCCAAAATACCTTAAGAATTCCAATACCAGAATATTAATTTACTTGAAAACGAACACGACAAGAACTCTTGCAAACCAAACAAACCATAAGGACTCATCCATACCAACGGTCTTAGAACCAAACCAAAAAGTATCGTCACCTTTAGACAAAGGAAAACAATCAAAACGCCAAACGGAGAACATAGAACACCAGTTCTATGATAACACCCTAGAATACCAACACGAGCGTTGGATATCTCAACGAACAACGAGCTAACGAACCAACTTAAGAATCGCGATGACAATACCAACAAGTATCCGATGTATCCGCAAATGATAGATGAAAGAGAACCTTACCATCTACGCAACCCAACCTAATATAATAGCCCAATCGGTTAAGAGAGGAATTCTCTAACCACACAACCATCCTCAACAGGATCTCACATCACATCTACACTACCATCTACATAACTATCCAGACTTACATCCTTACATAATACATACAAGCAACAATGATCAATGCAATCAAAGTCACAAGTCTACTTTGTGTTGCCTTTATAATTATGTTCGGGACCATAATTATAATTGCACCTTTTTCACACGTGTACATACTTCCAAGACCACACATCTCAATGATAACACACATCTACCACATAGCACTTAATAATAATCCAAATATAACTCAAACATGATAATCCATTTAACGAACTATAAAATCCCAATCGACCAAACGAAACAGAAGTCACATTGTGACCCAAAATATAAAAGCAAACCTCGATTATAGCAACGCATCAAGGTAGAAAACGAAATAAACTTATGTTAGACCTCGCTTGGGTTTGACTTTTCTCTCTCAAAAGTCACCCAACTCCGCGGGTCTAGTGAGGTAAACAATCTCCCAATGATATCTCCTAGGGGTAGGGGAAGACATGACTAAAACAATAATAAAGGGGTATATACTATTAGATCCCCATAATGAAAAAGTATATATTTCATATTATATAGTAGTAATTCAAAATAGAAAGAATTTCAAAGCTTTTAGGTAGCGGGAACATACGGTATATACGTACACAAACACTTATGCCCTAAAATACAACTATATGAGGGACCCTTAACCTATAGTCTAGGCGCAACCACCTAGTTCTCTATAACCAAAGGCTCTGATACCAATCTATCACACCCTAACAAGGCGGAAACGCGAGGCGTAAACAAGAATGTATATCATCACAACACATGGAGTCTATATACAGAATACTAAAATGAATACTAAAGTAAAGCAAAGACACAAGGTGTCATAACAATACCCAAAACCTAATGGTGTCTTTATTAATAAGAAAGAGGTCTCGTCAATAAATGACATGCAGAACATAATCCAAACAATTCATGCTAACACATTTATTCACACAGAAAAACATAAATAAACTCCAAGCACTCTACGGTCTCTTTTAGCCACTTCGCTCTAACTTAGCATCGTTAAGTACACCTGAAAATGATGCTTAAAAAAGTCAACACAACGGTTGGTGAGAGTCATAGGTTTAAGACACATAAATCAATTCTTAAAAAAACAAAACAATTTGATGCGATTAACATAACATAACAAGGCAGAACAATTTAAGCTAGATATCCCATAGGCTATCATACAACTCACAATCAATCACAATGAGACGAAACATGCCTACGATCCACATAACAAAGCATGGGGTAATCCATTACCCTCCGATCGGAATCACACAGTATGGAGAATTATTTCAACCCTCCAGCTAGATTTGGAATAAGTAGAGTCACTACCCTCCAACCGGAATCAAATAGAAATGGGATCTTATTTCAATCCTCCAATTAGATTTGGAATAAGTAGAAGCACTACCCTCTAACCGGAATCACACCGTAATTACAACAACATTAAGCATATCACCTATAATAACCACGTAAATGTTCATGCCTCAAGTAAAACAACATAATCACAGCGATTAAACACATCCAAAACATCTTTGCATCATTTCTATCCCAATGTAAAACATTAAAAGTGGGACTATGAAACTCACCTGATGCTTAGCTTCCCAAAAGAATCCAACAAAAGCTTCACAAACACTTCACGGATAATCTAAACAATTAAACATACAATAAGCTACCATCAATTAGACATTCAACCCAATATGATGTAACCTCAACTATGATGGATATCTAAGCTATCTTCCATAATTCTGTACTTGGTTTAAACCTTTTTCAACTCCTACATATGCCATTTACACTTCACTGCTACACTTTATATTTTCTGGTTTTAAGCAGAATTTTATATTCACTTACGCATCCTAAACGTACCACTTAAACACTTTCACAATTCAAACCAAAATTCACCATGCTACATATATGTCCTATGAACCTCTCATGAATCTCCCAAAGCCATTACCCTTTTAAAAATACCCTTTAGAAATTCAGTAATCCAAAGTGTCTAGAATTCGTCTAAAATCTGACCTCCGCAAAGTATTACACTAGCTGACCACTTTATACCTCCTTTCATACTTAGTAAAAATTCAGGGGTCACACACAATATATAAACTAACTTTCACGTGATTTTTAACCTCTAACTAGATGTCTAAGTATTTTTAGAAAAATCAAAATCAAAACCGAAATTCGACACTGTTTTACACACTAATTTTGTAACGACCTTTTGACCCACTTCCCAACCATAAAAACTCACGAGGCCAAGTTTTCTGGAAAGTAGACTCTCTGAGGTTATCTCCAGTATATTGTAACATGGTGCAATGATTACATATAGTTTGTGTAAATACTACCTAACTATAAACGGATTTGTGAAGTCTTTACCAGTAGCCGTTTTGCTCTGGGTACTGCCATGCTTTATTGAAACAAACATGGTACATGGATGACCATATAGTTTGGAGTTAAACTATCAATATGATCGGATTTGGACTGTCTTTACCAGGTGCGTTTGTCTGGACTAGTCAATTCTTGATGTCATTAGACATGGTGAATTGATGACCATTTGATGTGTGCGTTGTAATTTTTTTAAATTACAAAATTGCTCTCCAAAATATTTTTCTTATTTTTTTTCTATCCAATCTTTAAGTTAATATTAAGAATCAATATAATTTACTATAAAACAAACACTGTAAGATCAAACCATGATGTTTCCCCCTCTAAATGATACATTATGACTACATCAATGTCACACTTCTGTGTATACAGTGAAACAGTTAGCTTAAAACCAAGATAACAAAAACAAAAAATGGTTCTGGTTTAACAGAATGTAGTGTATGACAGGTTAACAAAGAAACCTAAAACAATCACTCGCTAGTACTAACTAATAAGTAACAGTTTTAACAAAAACAGGTTTTAATTATAATTAGCTGTTTACTAATTTGTCCTAATTGTATTAAAATTTCTAAACACTAACAGTTACTATTATTTATCAACTTTACAATATCATATAAGAGATTTGCGCCTTAAGGATTGTGCACTTCCAATACTTGAAACCATGTACTGTAAAAATCTAAAGCATCAAAACCTTTTGTAAGAAGATCAGCTACATTTGGTGAGTATCAATTTTAGCCATTTGGAATCAAATTTTTAGTATTACAATCTCTTAATAAAGTGATGCCTAATCTCTAGATGTTTTGTTTTTTTAGAGTGCTTTGACAGGATTTTCTATGATTACAATTTGTACTGGTAGTTTCAATATGTAAATAAATAGAGCTCATAAAGTGTAACCATAATCTAAGCAATTGGTTTGGTCCAGAGAACTTGTCCACAGCAAATTGCAGCAAGCCACATTTTTCAGCTTCTGTTGTAAGAAGTGGCAACCACAGTTTGTTTCTTGCATACTGCCAAGAGATAACTATTCCCAAAATTGACAACCCTCCAGTGGTTGACTTCCTATCAAGTCGTAGCTCAGCGATAGTCACTATCAGTATAAGCAACTAACTCTAATGGAGAATCCTAAGAATAACCACAGTCCCTAGAGAAGGGTTTGCCTTTGAGGTATCTAAAAATTCTTTTGACAAGCATAAAAAGATGGGAAGTTTTTGGGAGTAACTTGAAACCTTGCACATCACACACGCAAACAGGTATCTGGTCTAGTGCATGTAAGATACATCAAGATCCAAATCATGGATCTATAAAGTGTTCTATCACATCATCAGCATCTGAATCCTTTAACCAAAAAGGCCTTTTCCACAATCAGTGGGAGTGGAGGCAGGACTTTTACATCTGTTGTGTTGATCTTCTTTAGAATCTCATGGACAATTTATCTTGACTAATAAATATGCCTTTGTCTTCTTCGGTTGAACTTGGCAAACCAAAAAAGATGTAAGTTCCCCATGGAACTCATCTGAAACTTATCCTCTTAGCTTCTCAAAACTCTTACACAACTCCTTCTTGGTGGATCCAAAAGTTGATTGCCATTCTACATAAATCTGAACAAGCAAAATATGGCCTTGATGACTTTTGATGAAGAGAGTTTGATCAATTTGACCTCTTTTAAATCCATTGCTCAGAAGATAAGTGGCCAATGTGTCATACCAAGCTCTAGGTGCTTGATGAAGTCCATATAGAGCTTTCACAACTTTGTAGACTTTATCAGGATGGTCAGGATCTTCAATCCTGGAGGTTGACACAACATACACCTCCTCGCTTCAAATTTGACCATATTAAAGAAGCACTTTTGGACATCCATTTTGGTAGTCAGTGAAAACCCATAAAGAAGCATAAGCCGATATGTCCTTATAGGCCTCTACCTAGCCACTTGGAGCAATTACTTCATCATTATCCTATCCCTTCTGGTTGTGTAGGCTTGGGCAATAAGTCTTGCTTTGTTCTTAACCAATTCCCCTATCATCCTTCTTGTTTATGTAGAACCACTTATGTACCAATAGCCTATGCCACTTTAGCTAAATACTAACAAAGAACCCATACATTTTGTAGCTTGAACTGTAGGAGTTCCTCTTGCATTGCCCTCCACCCAAGCAGGATCACTAAGAGCTTTAGAAACTCTCTTTGGTTCTTCTTGAGATAAGAAACCTTGGCTAAGAGGGGATGTTTGCAAGTTCCCTGGTGAGTCTTTCCTTCATAAATGGCACTAACAAATCCTAGTTCAGAATAAGAAGTTGTCATCCTTCTTGTTTGAACAGAAGACTGCACATCACCAATCACATGATCAATTGGATGATCCTTGTGAATTCTTGTATGAGGAGTAGAAGAAACTGCATAAGATGGTGAAAGATTCCCCAAATCAATGCCTTGATCCTCTCTTGTGTGTCTTCTGTGTTAGGAAATTGGTCACCATCAAGCCTTCAAAGTAGCAGTATTATCTTCTGAATCAGCTAGTACTAAGTTTCTTCACTACACAGTTTTTATCTTGTCGGACTGGCAGTATTAACTTGTGGATGGGCAGTAGTATTAACTTGGTGATCATCAATACCATCATCCTGAAAGCTGCAATCATCATGATTCCTATCTTGATCTTGTAACTGTACATCATCCACAGATTGAGGTGTAACATCTTCAAAGTATGAAGCATCCTTCCAGATTGGCATGAAAATACAATCTTGATCTTCTTGAGAGGATATATTGGACTTAGAACCTTCTTGCATTACTTGCCGAAACATTAGAAAAGTCCTCAACCACTGGCACATAATTCATAGTTTGGGTTAGAGAATCAAGATCAAACAGCCACTTGGGACCATTTCCCTCCAACATAGGTTTATTCTCTAGAAACCCAACATGCAAGTTTTCCTGTACTTTCCTAGTTCTAATGTTGTATACCCTAAAAGCTTTGCTACTTAAGGAATACCCAACAATAGGAAACCTTCATCACTTATTGCCATCAAACTTGCCCAATTATCAAGGTATTAAGAAATTTGTAACATGTAATCCAAATGGCTTCATAAAGCCTATAGCTGGTTTAATACCCCTAAAGAGTTCATAAGGAGTCTTATTATGAGGCTTGACAACTAAGACCCTATTTTGTACATAGCAAGCAGTAGAAACTGCTTCTGCCCAAAATGTTGTAGGTAACTTAGAATCTGCTAACATTGTTCTAGCAGCCTCAATGAGAGTCCTATTCTTTCTTTCAGCTACACCATTTTGTTGAGGTGTCCTTGCTACACTGTATTCTCTTTTGATACCTTTTTCTCTACAGAACTCATCCATCACATGGTTTTTAAATTCTGTCCCATTATCATTCGAATATTTTAACATTCTTATACACTTGTATTTTCTATTTCTTTGATAAAGTTTTTAAGGATCTCACTAGTTTCATCCTTAGTTCTTAAAAAGAAAACCCATGAAAATCTACTATAATCATCAGTTACTACCAAGCAGTATTTTTTATGCATTAAACTACTAACAAAAGTTGGACCAAACAGATCCATATGTAGCATAAATAATGGCTTAGTAGTGGGACTAAAGGCCTTGGTCTTACAAGAGGCTCTATGTTGCTTGCCTTTAAGACAGGCAACACATGTTTGGTCATTCTCAAATCTTTTTAAAGGCAAATCTTTAAAAGATTATCTCTATACAAGTTTATTATATTTTTGAAATTGACCGATGGACCATGCTCCTATGCCATAACATTGATTCCTCAGATGTAGCCTTTGCAACTAGACAAGTTAAACCATCTTTGGGAACTATGTTTTTCATATCAAAACTGTACATATTGTTTTGTCTAGGAATTTTAAGTAGTACTTGACTTTCATCAGGCAACTTAAAATTGGGAGACAAAACAAGACATTCAGAATCAGTGAAAAGAACATAGGGTCTTTTTGTCACACATTTGTGAGACACTAAAAAGGTTAAACTTCAACTCTTTGACAAAGTATACATCTTCAAAATCAAGTTTATCTGTTTTGATAGTACCTTTACCAGTGATTCTTCCTCCATTTGCTCCTCCACCAAAAGTAACAAATCCTCCATCAAATTCTTTGAAATCTGAGAGGTGAGCAATATTTCCAGACATGTGCCTTGAGCATCCACTATCCACAAATCCTTTTTCATTCAATTGGTAGTTGCTCTGCACACAAAAACTTATGAAGTTAGTTATTTTTGGGGACCCAAGCCATTACTGACTTGGATCTGCCTCGTGCATCAATATAATTATATTTGTTAAAGGTTAATGATGTTGCAATTGGGTTTGTTAGGTCTCCACACCCAACCAACATGTGAGGGATTAAAACATTAAAACCCCTTTGCCTGACTTTAGTATTAACATTTGGGCCTAACAGTATTTTAAAAACTTGTTTTTAACAGTATTACATCTTTTGGAATATTAGCCTCTTTGTTAATGCTGTATTCTTGTAAAAGGCCTTTGTGCTTGATTTTGATATTAGTCTTTGGCATAGCAATGCAAAACAGTTGGTTTTGGGTGAGCAGATTTATAAGGCTAACTGTATTAACAAACCTAGGCAGTGCTATACAGGTTGACAGTGTTATAGACCTAGCTAGTTACTAAGGAGGCTTTGCATTTTTGACAAGTTTTAAGGCCATGTCCTCATTTAAGACTGCTATTTAGAACCAAATTTTTATAAGCATTAGGGCAATCCATACTGAAAGTGATCAAAATTACCACAAATAAAGCATGCTTGTTATTAAATAACAAAGTGTAACTCCTAAATTGATGAGGTTCTGACCATTCCAACTTCTTTGTTTCCCCCTAGGTCTCTGTGACCTATACATTCTCCGCATACCTAATGACTTTCTACTTGGCTTACTGGTTTAACTGACTCTTTCTCAGTAGCATTGGTACATCAGCTTTCATTCATTACTTTGGGAATTGACTAACTTCTTCCTCCATCAAAGGACACCCAATCTTCAATAATTGGGCATACATATTCTTCTTAGCCTTTTTAGGTCTTCTTTAACTCCTAACATTATTTGCCTGATTGAACAACTTTTCTTTCCATTTTTTGTCTACCTTAAGTGTAGGCACAACAGAACTAGTTTCAGTGACAGACTTGGGTTTTTGTGTTAGAAGGTCATCAGTATTCTCCTTAGAATTATTTGACGAATCCCTAGGACCATACCAATTTATCTCAGGTTGTTGGAATTCCTCAAGACCTGAATAAGACAAGTCTAAAGGTGTTGGTCTGTTGAGAATTAAGGGATGAGGTGAAGGGACAGCATTGTAACCAAAGCCCCTTTTGTTTTTGTCAGTTACCTGACTTGGTAACCAAATCTATCTAAGTCTTTAGATGATTTTTCAAACTTTGCTAGCTTAAATTCAACCCCTTCTTTTTCTTCCTTAACTTTTTCAAGTTCTGTCTTAACTAATCCCATTAGATAATCCTTATGACCTACACTTCTTTTCAACAAAGCAATCTCTTCAGAAAACAAAACTTCAGATTCTTTATATTTAACAACTTGTGCTTCTAAAATTGACAGACCTCTTTTATAGGTAGCAGCTTTAAAAGCAGTATCATCTAATTTAACTAGTAAATCATCATACTGTTTTTTAAGTGCTTCATAATTTTGCAAACAATTTTTAGAACAAGTTTTATCATTTGATACCTCAGAGTCAGTGAATGCCATGAGAGCCATGTTTGCTTGAACTTCATCCTCTGCCATATCACTCCAATCAAAAAACCAACCACCACAATTGCACAATTGCCTTTTCAGAGCATCTTCAATCCTTTACTGCTTTTGATGAGGTTTCCTTGGTTCTATTTTGTTGTCTTGCTTCTTGGAACTCTACATTCTCTAGCAAAATGTCCAATTTTGTGACAGTTGAAACATTCTACCTTGGATTTGTCATATCCAGCAGTACTACTTCCATCAATAACAATCTTCTACCAGTGTATCTGATAGAATTCCTTGCCATCATACTCAACAATGCAATATTTCCACTTGGATCCATCTCTTCAATAAATCATTCATCATAATTTGCTCGAGATCTTCTATGAACATGTTGAGATCCTTTTTGGTTGAGAAGACAAAAAAAGGACACAGAAGCTTGTGGCATCACTAAACTAGCAGTACTAGTTTCAGCACTAGCAGTATTAACTTTGGAGCTGCCAGTACTAACTCCAGTATTGGCAGTATTAATAGAGTTGGTACTGCTAGGACTGGTAGTGGTTAGGAATGCCAAGTTTTTGTCATCATTATTAACAGCAACAGTTCTCTTAACCTTTTGTTCAACAATTTTAAAATTGTTGTACAAATCATCCAAACCCATAGTTTTAAAATCGGGTTTGTTCATCCAAACTACAACATGCGTATCCCATTCTGAAGGTAAGCTTCTCAAAAACTTCACATTTATAAATCCTCTTGAGAGTATTACACCAAGAATTGCCAATCTACTAAAAGCTTTTGAAGCCTGTTAAGATAGAATCCAAAGATTCTGAGCTTGTAGCATTGAAGTTTTCATACTGCTGCTTCAATAATGCCTTTTGTGTCTTCTTTGTAGCATCATTTCCTCCAAAGCGAGCTTTAATAGCAATAAACATAGATTGAGCATCAGCATACTGGTTAAAGGTAAACAGGGGCTTAGTTGTTCATTTGGAAGAGCCATGAGAAGAAGACTTCTTGCTTTGACATCATTTTTCTTACAGATCTTTTCTTCAGTAGTTGAAGGCACAGTCATCTTTAATACAGTTGATGGACCTGATTCTGGTGCTGTAATAGGAATAGGTACCCATGAATTCCCATATTCTATCACCTCCCATAAAGCATAGTCTTGAATCTGAAAGTACTGCTTAATCCTTATTTCCCAAAATATCATTACTCTCCTAGTTTGAGGTAGGGAAAGCTTTGCCAACGATTTATTTGAGAATTTTCTAATTCATATTCCTAGATCAAAGTATCTCGATGCACTGCTCTGTACCCTGTTGAATCCCACGCCTTGATCGAATCTTTAGTATATAAAGAGTTTGTTACCTTGGAAGAATCCAAAATAACAAAGATTGAGACTTTGTGAATATACCAAAGTGTATGCGGAAACTACACTTTGATACTCTAGAGAAATGTATGAAACAGTAACGATCACTCACAAACAATAAATACCAAAATCACTGCTTCTATTTTATAAATTAATACGAGACTCTAAAGTATGGAGTTTCCAACCTTGAAGCTATTACAAATTCTCTCTAAGTGTATATCTTAAAGTTCTGACTATCACTACTCTAGGGATCTCCTTTTATAGAAATACAAGGAGCCCTTTACAAATATATCTGCCTATCTATTAGGAACAGTTACAATTCAAAACTAAATATTCCGAAATGCTCTCCATATCTTCTTATCTTCATATCATCAGCTTTGACTATTTAGCAGTACAAACTTCTTCAACTAGCAGTATTAAGTTTCATTGGCAGTATTAACTTGTGCTGGCAGTACTAACCCCTTTAGTACTGTTGGCAGTATTAAGTCATATGAAGATTTATTCCCAACATTTTTCTTGGTTTTAAGCTAACTTTTTCAGGATAAACAATGAAGTGTGAAATTAGTTACTCCATAATGTATCATTTGCGGGGAGGCAAAATGTTGGTTGTTCTTGAAGTGTTGGTTGTGACACCACACAACAAATGGTCCTCAGTTCACCATGTCTAATAGACATCAAGAATTGAGTAGTCCAGAGCAAACGGCTACTGGTAAAGACTTCTCAAATCCGTTGATAGTTGATAGTTTACTCAAAACTATATGGTTATCAATGCACCTTGTTTTTTACAAGGAAGCATTGGCTAGTCCAAGCAATAGGTATTGGTAAAGACTCTACAAATCCGTTTATAGTGTGATTAGTTTACTTAAAAACTATATGGTTATCATTATGCACCATGTTTTACTAATGAAAAAGCTAAATGGCTAGTCAAGCAATCGGGCTATTGGTAAAGACTCCTCGATTCCGTTGTATGGCTTGGTAGTTTGCCATAAACTACACTATATGTGTAAAATTGTGAGCTAAAACAAAAGAGAGTTGGTGAGCTCAAAACAGAAGAGAGTGTGTGAAAAATAGACAGATGTAATCAGTGAGCCAAAAAGAAATTGAGAGATGAAATTTGTGAGCACTCAAACAGAAAGAGAGATTGTGTGAAGTTATTCTTTTAGTCTTACAAACCTTTGGAGTTTGTACTGCTTATGGGTGGAGAAGTTAATACTGCTAGGCGTATTTTAGTACTGCTAGGCCAAAGTTATTACTGCTGGATGACCGTTAGTACTGTTTGGGCCTAACAAATTTTTCGTTAATTGTTAGAGCTTGAGATATTTTCCGCCAAATACCTATGGAATAGGGGTTTGACCAATTGGACTTTCATGCATCTACTATATATTCAAATTATTATACGATATAACTTCAAATTTCACCGCTTATATTGTCACTAGTATTCTCTCTGTTTTCTCTATTAAATTGCAATTAACCTTCTCCAGCCTTCATACATACCTACACGATCATCTCTCACTCAATTACTCATAGTTTTACTCATGGCAAGTTTGGATTTTTGTGACAAGCACAACATGGTAGCGTTTCTGGAAAAATTAGGGATGTGCGGGTTGTATCAGATAATAGATTTTCTCAATCAAAGTCACATTTGCTATGCACTCACCAAGAAGCCAGAGGTTTGTGTCTCCTTTATCAAACAATTTTGGAGGTCTGCTGAGGCTTCTACTGATGATAATGGAGAAGTCAAGATAAATGCTACTATTGATGGTCACTCACTGTCTATCACCGAAGGTTCTTTACGGCGACATCTCAAGTTGGCTGATCAAGATGGTATTACTTCTATTCCAACTACAGAGATCTTTGAGCAATTGGCGCTTATGGGATATCACACTGACTCAGATAAGTTAACCTTTCAAAAAGGTGCCTTTTCACCTCAATGGAGGTTTCTTATTCATAACCTTCTTCATTGCCTAAGCACCAAAGAGATGTTGGGAGCAGTTTAGTAGTAATATTGCAGCTGCTATTATATGTTTAGCCACCAATAGGAAGTTTAATTTTTCTAGGATGATCTTTGAGCACATGGTGTCTAATATCTCTAGTCCCCATAAGTTTTTGATGTACCCTAGGTTCATTCAGATATGCCTAGATATGCAGAGACGAATAGAGACACCAACTTCAACAAACACAAGGTATATATCATGTTCCATCTCTTAGTATGAAAGTGTTTAGTAATATGAAGAGGTCTACCAAGGGATTTTCAGGCCAGGAGGTTGCTTTATTCCCCAATATGTTAGATGTTACTGAACCCTCAACTTCACCTTCCAGAATCACATCTTCACCTTCCCCTACACCTTCACCTTCACCTGAACCTACCCCTGCTCATACACCATCACCTACTCAACCCTCACCTATACAACCATCACCTACTCAACCCTCACCTACTCAACCCTCACCCACACAACCATCACCAACTCAACCTGGAACAGAACACCATCTTCCTACACCCCATGACTCACCTCTCCATGTTGTTCACTCACATGGAAGTGATGAGGGTAGTTTGAAACTTCAAGAATTGATGAATTTAGTTAAGTAATAATGAGAGAGTGTGATATAGAGTATTAGAGTTTTGGAGGGACTTTGATGAAGACAAAGAAAACTATAGTTCTGCTTTGATACTAAGATATTTCTCAGGGTCAAGAAGCTAGAGTCTCAGATAAAGATTGGGAAAGCAAGGAGACAAGCTCTAGGGTTGTCTCTTCAGATGATGAAACGTTTGAAGATGATTCTTCTAACTGGGGAGGAAGTTATCGATGATGGGTTCAAGAAAAAAGCTAGTACTGCATGAAACTATTCATTCAAGAAGTGACTCCAACTAAAGTTATTCAAGATCAAGAGGGCAGTGAGAAAGCAAGTGATGAAGTTAGTACTGCTGGTGCAAAGAAAAGTACTGCTAGTGAAGAAGTTCCAATAGTTAGTACTGCTGAGGTACACCTTAGTACTGCTGGAGAATGTTACCTATTCATGACTCTAGGAAGAGAGTGAGAGAGGAAAAGATCATGGTGATAGAGATAAGGAAAAGCCATAATATGATAGAGGAAGAGCCAAGAAGAGTCTATGAAGGAACTAGAGCAGACAAGAAAGGTTGAGTTATGCTGAAGCAATCAGACTTGAAGAGCAAATGAATGAGGAACAAAGAGCTCAGGTTGCAAGAGATGAAGAGATTGCAAGACAATGGGATGCAGAGGAAAGACAAAGAGCTATGGATGAAGCCAAGTCTGCTAAGAAGATAGATTGGAATGATCCTTCAGTCATCAGATATCATACTCAAAAAATGAAGCCAAAGACAGTTGCCCAAGCAAGAAGAAATATGATCAAATATTTGAAAAATCAGGGGAACTACAAGATCAGTGACTTCAAGGGAATGTCTTACAATGACATTAGGCCAATCTTTGAAAAGGTGTGGGATTTTAATCAAAATATTGAGCCTATGGATGCAGAGCATGGAAGTGAAAAGCAAAAGTCTCCTGCAAAAGAAAAGTCTCCTGAAAAGGTTATGGAAGAAGAGGTTGATACATAAGAAGAGTTGAAAGAAGGTGTTAAAGAACCTGGAGCAAAGAGAAAGAAGTCTATTCCTAGAAAAAGCACAAGGAAGAGACAAAAGTTAGTAGGAGATGCTGCAGTAGAAGAACTCAAAGGTTTGTTAGACATCATACCAAGAGAAGAGGTTCCTATAGAGGTCGAATCTATATCTACAAAGTTTCCAATTGTGGATTGGAAGACTTATGTTTTGACAGAGACTTTCATGTATTATCAAATTTTCAGAGGATATGGCAGTTCAAAGAATTATAAGATACTGAGTGAAATGCTTGAAGACTTTGATAGACAGGATGTAGAAGAATTATATAGATTAGTCAAGGAAAGATATAGTACTTCAAGACCAGAAGGATTTGATCTGATGCTTTGGGGGGACTTACACACTTTGTTTGAGCCTGATGAAGATGATGAGATTTGGAAAGATCAGCATGAATACAATCTGTTAAGCTGGAGATTATGTGATTTTTGTGGTATTCATATTTTATTGTTGGAAAATAGATTAGCAATTCATATGTTGACAGAGAAGAAGTATCCTTTAAGCCAAGAGATGTTGACAAAGATGTTGAGTAGAAAATTGGAGGTAGATCATGAGAGTTCACAGGCATTTGAACTCCTAAGGTTTATAAGATCTCAAGTGCAGAAGTGACAGAAATGTTTGAAAGAATCATCAGCAGTAGGAAGAAGGACTAGAGTTTTATTCAGAAGGAAACATGGATGATTTGAAAGGCACAATCACAAGTTTAGGGGAGGATTGTTAGGAATAAATCTTCACAAGACTTAATACTGCCAATAGTACTAAAGGAGTTAGTACTGCCAGTACAAATCTTAGTACTGCCAGTGTTACTTAATACTGCTAGTAGAAGGAGTTAGTACTGCTGATGGTCAAAGCTGCTGAACTGAAGATAAGAATGCATGGAGATTATTTCAGAATGTTTATATTTGAATTGTAGGGATCCTAAAGATTGGCCATGTTATCTTTGTAAAGACTACTGTATTTTATAAAAGGAGATCCTTATGTTTTAGATAGATTATACTTTTTCAAGTGATGAACATACTTAGAGAGAAAAAATTTGTAATAGCTTCAAGGTTTGTAACCTCAGTACTTCAAGAGTTACTCATATTATTTTATAATATTGAATCAGTGGGTTTGTGTATCATTGTTTTGTTTTGGTCATTACTGTTTCATTAATAAACTTCTCTAGAGTATTAAAGTGTAGATTCCGCATACACTTTGGTATACATACAAAGTCTCAATCTTTGTTATTTTGGATTCTTCCAAGGTAACAAACTCTTTACTACGTAAAGAATCGATCAAGGCATGGGATCAACACATAACTTGTGATGAAAAGCTCGGATGATCTTCTAAGCACCAACAAAATTAAATACGTCGCACATGATCATAATTAGTTTGTTGAAGGAAATCACGGTAACTCATGCAAAAAACAAATCTTCAAGCGAACCGATAAACATAGATAAAACAAAGAATTTTTTTTATACGGGATAACCCAAAGTATCCCGAAACATAAAGGATAACCCAAAGTATCCTAACAGTCGTACTTGTGTGGATTTGTCACCTTAGCACAAATCACCAACACAAATAACAATCGTTCGGATTTGTGACCTTAGCAAATCACCAATACAACTCGCAAACTAGTGAGAGAGAGAGAGAGTGAATTTGTGACCTTAACACAAATCACCAAAAAAAACATAATTATAACTTTTTTAAAGCATATAGAAAAATAAATAAATAGTGTGACCATGAAGGTCAACGTCGACAGTGTGAGATCACAAACTGTTGCAAAGTCATATCAATATCTTCATTAGATATATCATAACCTGTATCTCTTAGCATCTCTGGAAGGGTTCTTCTTGAAAGATAATAATCGTGGATCTCAATGGAACTACTGTTAACAAAGTGACGGCTGTTGCGGGTGATTAGAGAGAGAGAGAGTTTTATCGGTAGGTAGGGTTATATGTTTGTTTGATATTGATGAGAGGGTTAGGGTGGCGGCTAGGGTTTGACAGGATGGTTTAAGGAGGCGGCTCAACTTAGCCACCTAGGTCTGAGGATCAGACCCGCTCCGATACCATGTTAGACAATGAAAACCCCGTAGGTTATAATTTATTATTCAGCCACTATTTATAGATTATAAGAGATAAGCAAACCCTAATGGAACCAACCCACAAACCAGGCTTGGGTCATTTTATCCACTAATAGTCCGCACCTGGCAATTGGCTGAAACAGTAGGTTTCCCATGTCTTTCCGACCCATTTTCGCACCAATTTTCCAAAATTTCCAAATCATACTAATCGCATAGCAAACACAAAAAACAACTAAAACATACTAATCGCATTTCAAATAGAAACGTTTAAAGTCATTATTTCATTGTTACACACACTTAATCATTCTCTCTCCTCTCTCCCCGCTAAAAGCGCTCACTCTCTACGCGCGACCCAAAAAAAAAGTTTAGTTGATGTGAGGGTCGTAAAGAACTTCAGCAAGAAGTTTTATAATCCCCTAGGCAGTGTACCTGATCGTTGCAGTGTAGTATAGGCAAGACTTGGGGGTTGTTATAATTGGTATTGCGTACGGATTGAGAGCGGGATGAAGATGTTATATAAATGAACAAAAGCGGTGAAAAATTAAGTGTTATATAAATGAGCATGAACTAAAGTAATAAAACAGATTAGTAAAATTTTAGTAGCAATCGTGGGTTAATACAAGATGAATAAAAGTCTCATTTTAATATAAAGAATACTTATCAAAATTAATATACTGGGTGGGTTTTAAAATTAGATTCACGTACATATATAAGATGCATTTAATCTTGTTAGGCAAATCCTATGTAATTTTTGTCTCATACGAGGTCAAATTTGTTGCTAGTACTACTTTGCATCATTTTTTCACTTCAAAATCACTTTTGAAACTAATTGAGATGCATCTAAATGGATAGAGATGCATCTAATTCAAGTCGAAGCATCTCAAATGGGTGGTTATAATCATTTCTCATCCTTCTCAATTTAAGTTTTCTTCTTACTTATGTATGCTTTTATGTGTGTGAGTTGTTTATATGTATTTGTGTGTATGACGTATAACTATTAACTCGCGACCCGACTCTCATTCAAAATTATATATTTTAGCACGTAACATATATATTGAATCATCTCGTAAGAGGGATAGATAACATAACCCTTATTAGCTTAATGTCACACTCAACTTCATCAAATATCAAATTATTTTTGAATTATACTACTTTTTACAAGTTTATATATCAATATACTTTGATTGAAACATGTTTAGAGATCATTATATAAAGCAAAAGTGTGTAAGCTTAAACACTTAACACTTAAGCAAATAAAAACACACATTTAAATGTGTCACACCGCGCTAAGAGCGAAACCACGAGGTGCGATATTTCAGAGACATCGCATAAGATAGTAGATTACACAATACATAATTACCGGAATTTAATTTACATGATTTCACAAGAATACAATTTATAATGATAGAAAAATGCTCATCTTTAGAAAACATCTTGGCCATTGGACAGCTTTGATTTCAAGTACCTTCTATTTGAAAATGTTGATCACCTAAAAATGATACTCGAAAAGGTTAACATAAAGTTGGTGAGCTTGTAGGTTTAGAGTATAAACCAGTTGCTGTACCAGAATTTAAGTAGGACAATTGTGCAATATAACATCGGAGTGCAAGCAGTATACATAGCAATCCAATAGCAATCATAGAATGTCATAGCAATCAAGTGCTAAAAACCTAAAAAAATGATTAAGCATATAATCTGGGCATATTGCATAATTTAGGGGGTTAAATAACCCTGAAATAGTGTATAAAATGACACCTCATCAAATACTCCTACACTTGCGATTTGTATGTCCTCAAGCAAATTGGCTTTTCTATCTAGACAATAACCTACTAATTAAAAGTATTTTACAACACAACCTACTAAACCTCATAATTAAAAGCACAGAAAGTATATACTCGCACCTAACATAAGTGTTTGGGATTCTCTCTTTCTCTCAGTTGTATAATAAATTATAACATAATAGGTAAACAGAAAATCAACACTCATTACTTGTCATAGCATATAAATTACCATAGGCTTGGTAAAGGATCAAACCTTCACCGCTAGGCGCAAGCATTATTCATTACTATCCAAGAGGTCTTTTAAAGGGTTGTGGGGTGTAGGTGTAAGATAACATTAACGAAAACAGAAACGAATAGGATACATTTAGAGATGACTTTTGGGTGAATTTGGAGTGGAAGGGTTAGCTAATATTATAAGAATACACACTGATTTAGTTGCTAAGCCATGACTTGGATAAAGATATACAAATTCTACACAACTTTACATCAATCTCTTTCTTTTTCTTTTCTTGACTCTAATATAAACATAAACATAAACATAAGCAAATGGCAGCCCGTACATTTTTTCACTGTTTTTTTATATACATTTTTTCATACACTTTTGCCTTGCCATTGCTTAAACATATAATACATCATGGGGGTTTATAGATATACAGCCACACTTAAACTTTTACATACTCGATTATTTACAATCTGACTAATGACCCGATTTAAGATGGATCAAAGTCACATGGAGCTTATTGAGCTCTATAGGGGGTAATAAATTATTTCTTCCCCAAGTCTTCATAAGATGAGTACTACCATGAATTCAAATCGTCCCAAAACTGTATTTACATGGATAAGGACTTAGCAACCATGTACTGAATAATTAACTTGGGTTAACACAATAATGTACTAAAAGTAAGTACATATAAGGTAGGCTAAGTCGATTTGGGTGTAACGATTAGTTTAAGGGTTGACAATGCTCTTCATTAATAGTCTGGCTTAACCAGAAAATTAGCAGAACCATGAAAAAGAATAGGCTTTGAGGGTTGTACTAGGGGTATCCTACACTAAAAATGAGTGCATATATAGTCGATGTGACCATAATAATAATTATAGGTTTAAAATATGCGTTAAACCTAGTGCCACTTATCTAGCCAATCCTAATACTTACTATGTGGTCTCGAGATGTATCACAAAAACAAGTTCTAGAATTTAATATACTACCGCTACACTCATATAATATAATACTGACACCAATGCTCCAGAAAAGATGACAAAGACTATACGTACACATCTGTAATGATGGAATAGACACATATGACTGCATTCGAA